>VZRQ01011079.1:1709759-1978670 GCA_013397975.1 Machaerirhynchus nigripectus
TTTTTTTTGTATGGAACCAAAAATTTAAAAGTATACATTAAATAGCATAAAACCGTTAAAGTGCAATTGGAGTATTTGATGCTTTGCATAATATAGCTCAGAGCATAAAGACTGTGACTGCAAATACTAATTGTTAGGTTTAAAAAGCCCTAGAGAAATAACTGCTGCAGTCTGCATGTCAGAAATTTCAAGGTAAAAGGCATAACATGTTTAACTAAAACACAGCTAATTAGACCAGAAGTAGATCCTTTTCAAAGTCTGAGATGATGATATACACAATAGAGCTGTTAACTTAAGAAAACTGAGTGCTGATGTAATCAAATAAGGAAGCTGATTTCTTTTTAATTCCTGTATTTCAAGAGAGATTCAGATCAATATGTTGTTCTTTTGATTCTCACATTTTTAGGGTTTTACCCAACTCTGTGAGAAAAACCCACCCTCACTCTAAATCTTAAAGTTAGACCTTGTCCAATCTTTTCTGGGTGTTAATTTTTAAAATTAGTCTTTTCATTTTCATTCACAAAATTTTCTTTCAGCAGTTTGTTCTGAATTCCCACTTCCACCTCTTTACATCAAGCATTAAAAACGCTTGGGCTGTATTTGCAAATGATCTTAACATTGTCAGTTAAGAGTCACATAAATCCTTTTAAGAGAGCCATAAGGACCCTGTAATGTGAGCATGTTCACTACTGACTACCAAAACCAGTCACAAGCAAGATCCTTAGGGAGCAGCAGCCATTCCATTAGGACAGCAAAAGTCAGTGCTAAGTGAAAGCACTGTTGGAACTGCAGTACAGAAACAGTCAATAGCTTCAGTATCCCTTCTCAAACATTGTCCTTCTCTCATACAAGAAATGAGCTGGTTTATTGCAAGAGTATGTGAAAAACTCAACCTCTCTTGTACCTGTTCATTAGCAGTTTGATAATTTCATTCTCCATGTCTTACTAAGACGACACATTATGTCCTGTTCTGTGAAACTTGTTGAAGCTATTTTTAACCTACTGGACTAGTAATTTCCAAAGATATCTTTCTTTATAGCTTTTTTTCCTTTTACAGTTTGTTGCAAGTTAGAGACTCTACCAGGAGGACTGAAATTTTCCCTTAATTTTCCCTCACAACTTAAGTTTTTGACTGCACTCTCATGTTTGTTTTGCCCAAGACCAGCAAAATTCTGAGACCATTATAGTCAGTTTCTTCCTGGTAATTGCTGACTTCCCCCAGCTTAACATGGTAAAGGAGAAGGCTTTTTGTACACTGTGGATTATTTTGAGAATCTCAAGCATGTACGCATCCAGGAAAGAGTGCACTGAGTAGTATGCACAGATTAATTGGTACTTCTTCCTGTCCAGATCTCTGCATTTGGTGTATTTTATTTAATCTGTAAGCTGCACATCTCTATCTCCACCTGCAGGAATTGAATTTCTGTTCTATCATATTTACACTGCAAATTAAGTTATTGTTTTTTTCTGTAATAAGACTTTAGAAAGAATAAAAAGGTGGGGGAAGAGTAGTGGCAAAGGATAAACTAAGGAAAAGATGTTTCTCTGTACTGGAGCTATTAGGTGACTATATAAAAACAATGATTTTCTGAAATGGAAACCTGTATCTGTTTATGTGAAGCAAAAGATATGCTAAATCAGCAGAATCTGTGGATTCCCAACACAGAAATATTGAGTATGCCATCTTCAGTATTGTATGAGAACATTCATGCTTAAAATATGCTTGGAGTATAAAAGGTTAATGTCAAAAGTCTCTTTAAAAGAAAGAGAAAATAAATAACATTAGTCCTGGGATTTATTCGGGAGCTGTAATGAATAGACTGTTCTCTATTGCAGAAGAAAATTTGAAATAATTTATGGAAACCTCTACAATAATAAAAGTATATATCCCAAATTACTGTTCTTAACTGTACTTTATTATTACTTTATTAACTTTATTATTCTTTGTATAGTTATCATCAATATGCATAGAGTAATGTTAATAGAAAATATCCAAAAAATGACAGATAAGAGCTAAATAGACTTAGCTGTTCCAGATTTGATATGAAATAGATTTTGAAAGAAAAGATCTGAAATTATCAACAGCTACTAACAGAAACAAAAAAGGCAAGCCTTATTACCACTGTGTGTGGGTCCTTTTTTCAACCACCCAAGCTCACTTTAAATTATTCTTCCATTAACTCACTGTGCTGCCTACTTCCAGCCCTTGCTGAGCAAACTTCAAGAGCTGCACCCAGCATGTGTCCTGTAGCTCAGAACAGGAAGCACTTTGGTACTTTGGTATTCATGGGGAGAAACGGGAGGAGGGAGAAAGTCCATGGGGGAAAAAGGAAGGAAAGGAAAAAAAAAAGAGACAGAGAGGAAAGAAAGAAAAGAAAAGAAAAGAAAAGAAAAGAAAAGAAAAGAAAAGAAAAGAAAAGAAAAGAAAAGAAAAGAAAAGAAAAGAAAGAAAGAAAGAAAGAAAGAAAGAAATTTGATGCATAGTTTATTAATACCTGTTACTGAGCACAGAAATGAAGCATTATACTTACTATTAACTGAGAGGGATCTATTCCTGAACAACCAGTTACTTGTTTTTTGTACTCTTGGCACTGTTAGCATTAACTAGGTAGTGGTTAATACAGTGTCAAATTCCAAGTAGAAATGAGCTTTTCCTTTGTATGTGCTTGATGAAACAAGAACGATTTATATCAAATAGTTGTTCATTGTAATAGTGTGGAACCCTTCCTTGGAGTGCAGGAGCAGCCTTTACTTTAAACATTCAACTTTATTTCCACAACCTGGCCAATTGTATTTCTTTGCTTTCATCACCAAACCCAAATTTCCAGTCTTCCTTGTACTCAGCTGTGCAATACCCTGAAGAGGTATTTGGGCATTCTCTATTTCTTCTTCATTGACTATAAAAACAATGTAACTTTCTTGAAGGACAGTAATGCTGCACAACTCATACATTCACATGACAATATAACATATTTTTCTCTGTATGCATTTTATTAATTTACAAGAAAGCATAAACTTTATGGGGAAAAAAAAAGTTAGCTGGAGGGAAACAGAACTTACAAATGTTTTTAGATTTTTTCCTCCCTTAGTAAGAATATGAACATTTAAATGTATGCAGCAGAAGCAGATGAAATCACATTCTCTGACACTTGTTAACTGTGAAACTGATATGTGATTGATTGCAAGGTGGCGTAGCTGCTGGCATTTTTTGTCGGCACATTTTGATGATACAGTTACTTAGGTGAACTTCAAGTACATCAGTGACACATACAATGTTTCAGACACTTTGAGTGATTTCAAAGCTAATAATTTATGAAAGCTTTCGGAGCCAGTTATTAGGTTTGTCTCAGAAGAGATTGATTTTTTTGTTTTAATCCCCAGTTCCTCACTATATATCCTGTTTATCTCATCTTATTTAGTTAGGAAAAAAATGCGTAGAACTTTAATTCAGAAATGTCTGCTTTAACTATGTGTCAACACCTTAACAATGTGTCCTAAATGAAATGTTTGGACTTGAAAATAACTAGGCAGCAGATGAGTCTAGAAAAAGGTGAAGAATATATGAAATGAAGTACCACAAAAAAAGTTACTTTTAAAATAGACCAAAACATAAGGGGAGAAAAAAAAAATTACCTAACAAGAAGTTTAATGTCTTCTTTGTGAGACTGTTAGACTTAGTATGTTAATACTGTGGGACAGAGCAAATGTCATATCCTCACTACAGTAAAGGAAAGAACACCTGACGCTGAAATTGACCCCATTTATGTAGCATGTCCACAGGTTCCTTCAGGACTTCAGAAGTCCAACTCAATTCCAACATGGTGATTGGGACACTCCAGAGAAGTATTAACTAATAAAAAGATTAAGGTCTTTCTCTTCCAACATGCAGTGTATATACAGTTTTGGATCACTTAACTGGAGTATTCTGAAACATAACTGGAAGGATAGTAATGGAAGGAAGAAAATAAAATCAATTAATTGCTGCTGTAAATTGTGGTTAGATTGCAGTGTGATATATTAACTTCAAATTATTTTATAAATATGGAAGAACATATTCAGCAACTCTAGAATGCAAAAAATGTCCTTAATCCATTAATATTCTGTTTTTAAGATTTTGCTACTGAAATTATTGCAAAACAATTGTATGTCCTTGTATTTCTAGACAATTCAGTGGAAATTCAAGTTTTATTCAAAACAGTCAGTTGAATGATTTACTATCATGCTGTAAAGTTTGAATTCTTTTAAAGCAGACATGTCTTTACAACAACACTAGCTCTTGTATTCATTTCCTGAAAAACTCAGGTGTGCTCACCACAGAACAGCATCTCTTTGATTAGTCAAGTAGAATAGCATTTCTTTATGAGACATGGACTTATTTAAGGTATTTAAGGGAGTTCTAATAGTCACCCTTCGTGGCTTCCAGTGAATGGAAATTACTTCAAAGATTTTACTACAAGCATGAAAAGAATCAATACAGTATGATTAGCAGATTGTATTGCTATTTCAAACAATAACATGGGACTTGTAATAACATTGCTTGTACTATTGTCCTAAAGTTTGAGTGTCAAATTAATTTTTGGCCTAAGAGCAGTGATAGTAAAGCTGGTCAAGGGATGAATTTGGCCCACTGCATTTTGATTCCAGATATTCCAGAGAATTTCACATATAATTGCTACACCTAGAATTCAGTTCTCTAAACACTGTGTAGGAAAACTAATCTCACAAGAAATCAAGCTTGATAATGAGGAAAAATGGATTATCAGACTTTGTATGACTGCTAGAAGAAGGATTACTCTGTGGCAATGAGCCTCAGTGGAAAACTAGGTGACAGATGAATTGCCCAGGAGTTGCAATAAAATGTGCCCATTTGTCATCTCCTTAGTCCCAAAATATAAATCTCATTACACATTTTTTTTCTTTAATTTAAAAAAAAAAAAAAAAGAAGAAGAAAAAGAGATTTCTTCTTATTGTTTTGCATATAAAACAATTAGAACGCTTTCAAAATATATGTAGAATAATTTCCAAATATTCACTAGAATTTTTGGATTTTTTAGGAAGTTACACTTATTTTCATCATTAAGAAATAAAGTACAGTTATTCTTCTAGGATATTTTAAATATTCCTTCAGAATGAGTTAAACCGAGCAGTTCTAGAAATCACAACAAAATCCTTTGCAGCTGACCCACTGTTTGGGTTGCAGAAGATATCTTGCCTTTTTAACACAAAATCTGAAAATGCATGCAGCTGGTTCTCTGTTGGTGTGCAAATTCAATATGTAAGCCTTACATATTACACATGACTATTAAAAATGTGTAATTAAAAAAAAAATCAACAAGGCGAAAACATCAAAAATACTGAGGACAGTGTTGTGAAAAACAGACTCTACTTTGAAATTTCTGAATTAGTGAAATATAGATGAGAACTATACATGCGGTGCTTCACATTGGCTAGTGCTCAGCTTCTCCTCGTAACATTCTTTTTGATCACACTAATAATACACTATGAAGCATCACTCTGTGGGATGCAGTTAAAGCCTATTTAAGCCAAAGGAACTGCTCACACTCTCCCAGGGGAAAATATCAGAACATTTTTATTTTTACCTCAGTCACTCCAGAAGACTTCATAAGGGACAGTCTTAACCAGCATTACAGGGAAAAAACTACCACCAGTATGCCTGGAGAAAATGGGAGAGAATTGAAGAGTAAATGTGGTGCTGAAAAATACTGAATAAGATGTTTCAGAATTAAATGCTTAAGGCTTACTTGAGCTTCAGTTGTGGAAGGTTTATGCAAATTAGGCAGTTAATAGATATTCTTGTCAGGGATCTTTATATAAAATGCAGATAAAAAAATCCCACTCTACCTCCTCTCCCCATTCTCTTCCCCAGCTCCCAAGAGTTAATTTTCTGCCATAGAGGCCACAAATTTAGGTCTCACTTTTTCAATATTTCTGTTCTCATAAAAAATTAATTTAATAGCATTTCATGCTTAAAGCTGCCTACTTTTATTTTATCTTTTAAAGCTGTGACATTTAACCATCTGCTTTTTTTTTTTTTTTTAAAGAGAACAATAAAATAATTAGCTGGCATATTAAGGGATAGTAGATTTATTCCAAAGTAATATGTTTGGAGTCTTGGGATTTTCCCAAAACGGGTATATAAATCAGATTGAAAAGTCTTCCCTTATGCAATATCTTTACATCTAGAGGGAGAAAAAATGTGTAACTAATACTGTTAGTAAAACAGATTCTTGTTTGGGCACTGAGAGACATCAAGAAAAGAACTAAAGCGCTAATATAATGAGCCTTGCTATACTGAACTTTTAGTCCTGAGCAGAGCAATTAGATGAAACAGAAAAATAGGATAGAAAATACATCTCTTCGTTCACTGGAGCCTATTTCTGTTACTCAATATAATTGTATAACTTTCATAAACAGATCAGACTCCATCTTAATGGGAACTGGCTTCTGAGTACTTTATTTTTCTTTACCCTACTCTTGCTATTGGGAGGCTGTTCCAGGTCGTCACTGCTGTCTGATCATTAAGAATACTTTTGATCTCCAGCCTAATTTTATTCATGGACAATTTATAACATTTTTCTTCTGCCAACAGTGCCCTTTAGTTTAAATAGGCCTTCTCCTTTCATGGTATGTAATTATTCTCCAAACATAATTATTTATAGAGAGTGATTATATGTCTTCTTAACTACAATATGTCTTCTTAGCCATTTTTTTGCTAACTTAAGGAGGATAAGCACTTTTACTCATCCTTTGTATGATAGGCATTCTATTACTCTGATCCTCTTTTCAGCACCTTTTCAAGCTTAGTTTCCCCTCTGTTGTGCTTGACTACATTGTATATTCCCTGTGCAGATCCATGCAGAGGTAAATGTTCCCAAAGAGAATTCGCAGATACTGAATGGAGACCCAACAGAAGTCATCGTGCAAAAATCCACCTTTGACAAATTCGAATGTTTGTGGCTCTCATTTGAAAGCACAGGTCATAATACTTATTATGCTAAATCTGACATTGTGCAGGACTCTAGACACTGTGTTTAGGGATAAGAGACTCTTTAGAATTTGCAGGTCTGAGGTTGGTCTTGACAGGTTAGTGTCCATGACCATTCTTTCCAAAAATAAACAACCCTAACTTATCTTAAAAATTGACTAGGTAGGGGATAGTTTTGAATTAGTTAAGAGACTGAGAATGTAATATTTCTAATTAGATGATGTATGAAGCTTTATGCCCATGTTTAGAAAGCTGCAATAGGGGAAGCCAGCCTTAGGTAGGATAAATTAAACAGTTTGGTAGAAATGTTAATTAAGCAGCTTCAAGGAAGAAGAGAAGAATAATGTATTAATCTCCCACAGTAACGTGGTATTTCAGTGTTCTATTACAAGCAATGAACATAGATGCAGAGGAGGAAGTAAACAAGATCCCATCATTCTCTCTGGTTAGAAAAAGTGGAGGTGGCTCAAAGTGGCTATTTTGGGGACTTGTTGCCATCTTTAACAGGAGGAGCACAAAAATATTACTTTAAGAACACTTCAAGGTTTATAGATTTGGAGGACTTTTCAGAGACTAATTATGTGTTCAAAAAATCTAATATCCAGCTGAGATGTATGAGCAGCCAAGGTATATCCTTATTCCTGAGGTTACTGTTTATAATGCATGCTGTTATTTTAAGTCAATAGTTATTTTAAGTCAATAATTATTTGAAGGTAAGCATATTCTCATATTCTTAAATCTTTTATACCAGTGAAATTGAATCTAAGTAATTTGGTTCATGCCAAACAGTCTATTCCTTTGGGTCACTATTTAAAGGTTTCCAGTCTCCTCTGAAGTATGAGGGGCCTCATTATAGATAGACTTAAAAATTGTGAAAATTTATAGAATTAATTTTCTGAACTGTATTCTGAGCTTCCAAAAAGGAAGGGGGAGAACTGGAATTGGAAATTACATTTCTGCTAAAGCCTCTCATAACCTTCTGTATGCAAATTCAATGATTAGAAAACTTCTGAGGAGATGATAGACAGAGGTGTGAGCCTTCCACTCTCTGAGCACTGGTCTAAGTACCAGCCTCTGAAATATCATTAGACAGAAATGCTCCCATTGTCTTGTTGCATATAATCTACTTTGCATGAAACAATTGCCTATTAATTTGCTCAGAGAGAATCCAGGAGTGTGAGGATGAAGATCCATCCTAATGGCTAACGTTTCTGTACAGGGAGGGAAGCTGCTAGTTGCAATTTTTAGCACGAAATTTGTTTATGCATTTTACCAATAATTAATAAGTGCCAAATGGAACCTTTTTAATGAGGCCCCATAGTGGAAACGTTTTTTAGGAGCTGAGCCATTAAGCTTGAAATGTATTCTCATTCTAACTTCTCTCTATCACTGTGATTTTTGTTATTCCATATACAGTGGAATTGCTACAACAGGAAGGACTAAGAGTCCTTGTATAAAAAAAAGCATAGTAGATTGATGGTGATAGCTTAGGAGGTGTGGGTTTGATAGCTCCTTGGCAGAAGACAAAATAGAATCTTTGTCCTGTATCTTCTTGCAGTATGTGCTATTAAATAAAAAGCAATGTGAGGAGATCATCCATTTAGATTTAGAAGAAGTCTATAAACTCAGTATATTCAGTGAAGTGCTTGATCCTTCAGGCATAGTCAGGATCTATGCTTAGCACGATTTTTTTTCCCTTTCGGATGCTGGCTATTTAATCATGAAACTGATGACAGTTCGAGAATACATGTTTTGAACATAAATAAAAAAGTAAGGTGAGATGCCAAGGAAAGCCTTTAATATCAAAAAATAAGATTCTGATAGTATTGATTTTCCCTTTGTTTTTTAAATTTTACAAACTGAAATTGGGATTACTTTAAAAATTTTAACTCTTATTTCAAATAAATACAATTTTGCCATTTTGGAAAGTTTTCATTATCACAAATATTTTCATAAGATTGGTATTGAAAAAATTAGATTTCAATTTCTCATTTTGTTTAAAGATTAAATTTACTAAATTATGTAGAAATCTGAATTGTTCTTGTGGAATAGGAAAGCAATTATAAAAACTATTATTTGGTTTTAATAAGTCCCATAGAGGTTAATATGTCAATAAAATGGTACTTTCTTGACAAGTTAAAAAAAAACAATAACACTTCAAACAGTGCATTTTCTAATCATTTATACACTTTCATTTTTCTTATCTTTATTGGGAAAAATGAGACCTCAACCCAGGGCCAGCACAATCTGTGACTATGCCTGTGCACAGCCCCACGACAGTGACAGTGTAACCAGGGATCAGACCTAGTGAGCAGGGAGCACAGACTGCACCGGGTTCAGCTCCCACTGCTTTGCACAGCCCCGCAGCACCACCCCAGCGTGCCTGGCACCTTGAACCCTGTTGTGTGCCAGCAGCGCCAGCCACAGGCTCCTGAAGGCAGAGCAGCATGCCAAGGGGCAGCAATACAGCCTTCTCAGACCCTCTGTGCTGGAAAAGGAAACACAATTATGTCGAAGAACCACATGAACACAATGTGGGACTGCAAAGTGATTCAGGAGCACAGACTCTTTAGATGGAGGTGAACAACATTAGAAAGCTTCAGAGCCTAAGACTTCTCACTGGCCCTGTTTAATTAAATGGTATAGGCAGTCTGATATTTCAAAGACTTGGTTCTTCACAGCCTTAGAACTTATCCCAAAGTGGCAATGGTTTCTCACCATGTCCCGCTGTTGAAAAATCTAAGTCTTCGATGACTTTGCAAGTTAATTTGGATGTTCTGTACATATTTGGGATGGTTCAGCTTTTGAATTAACATCTGGAGAAAATACGTATGAAAGATCAGTTCCATGACTGCTTCTTCATAGGAGCAACAGACAAATATGGAAATCTTTCTCTTGACACCGAATATGACTGTAGAGCCAAAAATATGTCAAGATGCTCTCTCTTGAAAACAGCAGAAGTGGAATACAGATTTGAGCTTGCAAAAGATGAAATGAGCAGATGTTCTTTCAACAAACTGATCACTGTACAACAAATTTTAAAACAAGTGAAACCAAGACATTTACTACATTTTTACACAAATTTTTCTTCAAGCTGGAGCTGAGACTGCTCTCATGAGCATCATTTTGTTAAACACAGAAAATTAAAAGTAAAAAGAAATTTTAAAAGCCAGAATTGTTTTAATTCTAAGTGTTTATTTAGAAACAACAATGTTCTCTTCTGCAGTCAGTATTGTCTTCTGTTGCTGAGTTAGGTAAATGAGTTATTTTTACACTAGATAGAAATGCTGTCATCATGTAAAAGCCTCATCCAAATTTTTCAAGTCTATATGTGTTAAAGAGAGTGGAGAATTGTAGCTTGATCACTTTCCACTAGCTTTCAAACTGTTTGTTCTGTGACTCTGTAGTAAATCTACCACAGCACTCCAGCACCTTGGAAGTAATCATTAGCGTCTCCCCCTATATCTGTATCTGCTGCTGTAGGTTATCAATAAGAACATGAACAGAATTTTCTGCAGGATTTTAAGGAGGCTTAGCAAACAGGTGAATCTTCCAGTCTGTCTCAAAAAGAAAATTAGCCCAAGCTTTTGACCGATATCCAAACAAATCACCTTAGGTGATTAACTAAGACAATACGACGCTTAAACTTGGCGCCGAGCAAGCGCAGTGTCTCAGCTACCCACACAGTGAATGGAAACTGGTAGACACTTGTATTGCACAAGTAGATAGCCTATGTGCCATGCAATATACCTAGAGCTACCTGACAGATAACACACCAGGACATTCAAGGACTTCTTAGCCTATATTCTAGTGCATCTGAGAAATTCCACACCTTGAAGTTGATTGCCTCTGTAACCAAATATACAAAATTTACAGGATACTGTATGTATCATTGAGGTAGGAGCCAGATAGGGTGCTAAACTTACATTACCAAAAGGCAGTGGAGCTATTTATTGAAAAGAGAAGCTGCGTACCCCGGTAAAGGTGCCAGTTCTACTTATAAGTACCGTAAATGACATAAGTACTTACATCTTTACAATCATGGACAAGAAAAATCAGCATGGCATAGCCCTTAGAAAGTACTCCTTTATCTTTCAATCCAAATTAACACAAAATTAATATCCATTAACCCTTAGTAAACATTAGCTTTTTATTGCAGACAGTTATTAGTAGTTCATAGTTCTAATAAAGAAGGTGTTATTATGCAGATCTCTAGTGATCTTATGGTCACATTTAAAGAATAATTTGAAAGAGCTATACATTTAACTGATTATTTTTATAAACTGGCATTCCAATTATTACTTATTCACAGATAATTATGCACTTTACTCTCAGCATGTATTGTAAATTTACTCTGTAGTCTTGTTTCTTGACCAGGATTTTTTTTAAACTTCTGTGTAGTGATATTTTTAGAGCACATCACAGAACCACAGAATGGGTCAGGTTGGAAGGAACCATAGTGGACATATGGTCCAACCTACCTAAAGCAGAAAAATTCTAGAGCACATTCTAGATTATAGTTACATGAAATGCAGAACCAGACAGTTCTTGAATGTCACCAGTGCAGGAGACTCCACAACCTATCTGGACAATCTGTTCCAGTGCTTGGTCACTCGCACAGTTAAGAAGTTCTTCCTCATGTTCAAGTGGAACTTTCTGGGCATTATTTTCTGCACATTGCCTCTTGTTCTGTTGGTTGGCACCACCCAGAAGAGCCCGGCTCCATCCTCTTGACACCCCCTCTTTAGATATTTATACATGCTAATGCGGTCCCCTCTCAGTCATCTCTTCTTGAGGTTGAACAGGCTGAGCTCCCTCAGAACTTTCCCTTTTAAAACTTGGATAGTCAGAAGTTATTATAATACCTACATAAAGATTGACTAGTTTCATAATATTTTGATTGTAATCTAACAGCTATATTTTCTTCATATACTGGTGGTTCTTATTTGCTCTTTGTGTAAACTTTGTGTCAGTGTGAACAATCAGTATGCTGACAGCCATAAAAGCTTATCAAAATGAATATCATTGCACTACAAAACCAGAAATCTTGTCGAAAATATTCCCTTTGAAACAGTCAGAGATCTGGCCTTCTATATAAAACCCCCAGTGCATGAAAGATAGAGCTCTTCCAGTGCTACTTGCTATATTTTTGTTTTAGAATTAAGAGGCACTAGAACTGGGAAGGAAGCACAAAGGAAAACTTTCTGTGCACTGACTTTATGAATATAGTTAAAGAGAATGCTTTCCTTGACCTATCCATATAGTTTTAAGAGGGAATGTTTCCAGGTGGGCTGTCCTTCAAATTTGAGTTGTCACTCCATTATTAAAAAAAGTGAAGTCACTCTCCTGCCCCTTTCATATAAAGTAACAGTACCTTGAATATATTCCGCCCTGAGAAAGCCTGGTATCTAATTCTGTGTACGGAGGATGTCAGCTAGAAAAAGGAGCTGATAACTGCTGAAGCTCTAAGTGAGAGCTGCTGGGGAGCAGATTTTCTTGAAGTTGTTCTAGCCGTATAAATGAGTTTGAGAAAAACTGGAGAAAGTTTGGTTACATGTTCAGTTTTGTACATTGATGAATCGGTGCTGTAATATTTTCTTGTTGTTATGCTTATAGCTAATTACCTATCACATGCTTGCTATAGCAACACAAAGATAAAAAACAGTGGGGATGGAAGCTGATGATTTTTATCTGTCATTCATCATGTAAACACTTGCACTACTTGAATCCAAATGCAAAGCAGAAGAAAGACAATGAGTGATACTCTTCCCTTCAGCAGATATGGTCAGAGACATTCAGCAGTACCTCCATAAACAAGAGATGTTAAAATAAAAAATCTATTGCGAAAATCATATGCCAGGTTGAAAACATGAGTCATGACAGCTCTGAAATGGGGTAGTCCCAATGCCCATCCACTTTTTTTACAGTTGGCACAAAAAAGCATTCCAGGAAGCTTCTGTTCTCTTAGGATGTGTTTTATTCAAACATCCAAATTGCAGATGAGTACAGAACCAGGGACTCTGCAGGACGGGCCCTTGCCTGCCCAGAGGGCAGACACACAGTGCTGGTCTGGGCAGTGCTGGGGAGGGGGCTCTGCAGGGCCCCGCGGGTACCCAGGCCCTGCCTTCCCACTCTCTCATCCCTCAGAACACACAGGAAACTGCAGGGAGGTCAGGAGAGGATTTTCCCTTTCAGCTCCTGGGCTGCACCTGTGGCAAACAGGCATGGATGGATGTCTAGGAAGGGAACTGATGATAGCAGTATTTTCTCAGCCCTGGCATGGCATTCCTGGCCTCAGGCAGGGGGACTGTGGGGCAGCTCTGGAAGAGCAGGCCCTACTCCTGCTGCCCTGGTCATGAAAGATCTTAATTGCTGTGCAAAAAGTGTTGTGTGACACTAAACAAGGAAAATTAAAAATTTATTATGAGTGCATGCAGTAGGGGATCCACATTAGAGTGCTGCAAGTTGGGGAAAGAAAGTCTTTCACCTCTGAAGAGGTAGGGGAATGGGCACGTGTGTCTGAGAAAAAGTCCATAAAATATTCCTAGCTGATTTCTGGTAGAAATGTTGATGGTTGTAGTTAAATGAATTCAGTAAAAAATTTTACCGAAATCATAGCATGTTTCAGTCCAACTTCCACTGAGCTTTATATCTCTGGCACCCCCACACATAATTCACAGACTTAGTTCTATTATTCTACCAACTCATCAGTCTTTTGTGATCCTGCAGAGTTATTTTTCCTTCCTTTTTTTCTTTTGTTCAAATGCAGAATACAAGTTAATCACCCTGTTAGGTTAGCATTGAAAATGCTGTACAGTTACAAGATTAGAATTTTGTTAGAGCCCATTTTGGTAAAGTTAGACCTCTGTAAAAGTTGAAAGTTTGAACTACTACTTCCACCTTGGCTTTAAGTGACCATTTAATTTCATTCATGATTTCATTTCATTCAGTCTAAAAGTTGGTAGCTACCACATTATTCAACAGGAAAGGATGGGTTAATTAATGTTCACAGCCATATTTCTCCTTTTTTCTGTGGGGATGGAAAACTTAAAAAAGGAAAGTGGACAAAAAGTTGTTTTCAAAGTGAGAATCATAATGATGAGTCATTCTGTGGTATTCTACAGCTGGGTAATACAGGGGCATAGGGGAGTGCTCTGGACCAAGCCAAGAATTCCTGAAAGTTTGGGTTTTGGGTTTTTTTTTTAATGCAAGCTTTTATTATTACTGAATTTTTAAAATATTTATTCCTTTTGTTTCAAATGTTTATCCAGCTGTATGTTTCCTTACTATTTAACAGCTAGTATCATACCTGCAAAAAAGCATGATAGAAAATTGAATAAATGGAAAATTTAATTAATTTTCAATAGAGACATCTTTTTATAAAAACTTCCTATTTGTGGTTCAGGATACTGAGGTCTCCATAAATTTACTTACGCTTTTTTACCCCTAGGCTCTTGGTCACCATTGTCTTTCATTTGACAAAAAGAATCCCTACCTGCTAGCACTGGTACATCCAGCTTCTGCAAGGAGCTAGAAAAGCAGGTAGCTAGCTTTTTATTTTTCTGAAACATGTGATTTTATTCGTGGATGTTGTCTGGCTGTTGCCTCTGAATTCAGATTAGATGCTATTGCACTGTAGTTTGGGCAACAGCTCGCAAGGGAAGGTGACATGAGCTACTGTATTCCAAGGCTTATTTTCACCCATTTTAACTTCTGAGGGGAAGAAATGCATATTCAGTTTGTTATTTCTCATTCTTATTCTTAGATCAAGGATGGTTTCTTTTTGAAAAATCAAAGAAAATAAGGGGAATCAATTCTGAGTGACAATGTTGTGAAAAATTTACGTTTCAGTTTTGCGGAAGTGTTGTGACCTTTTTTTGCCCTCCTGTATCTCAGAAGTATTTGGTGTTAAAAGTTCAAGCTTGTCATGCACTTAATCCTTGATGAGAACAAGTGCATGTGGCATGTCTGAACAGATTTGATTTAGAAACAGAAAATTTACTTTTAGTCCTATCTAGTCCAATCCAGAATGAAAGATAATTAAGCAGTTCCAGATGCCTGCATGTGGCATCTTTAGCAGACATGAGCATATTTCTTCATCCTCACCAGTAATTCTATTCTAGTTTGCTTTAATTTTAAAATGAGAAGGAGAGGGAAAGAAAGTTACCTTTCCTGTGTGTTGTGTCACTTACCAAACAATTTATTCATAATTTATACATTTTATTACTGAGATATATTCTAATTATAATACACATTTACCAGCATACCTTTTTGTCATATTTTTGGGGCAGCACAAGGACTACACCAAATAAAGGTATTCTTTAGTGTCTACTGAAAGCATAACTTGAGGTATGTATTACTCCCAAAACTCTGACTTGACACAGAAGATTGTGAGAGAATGATTAGTCTTTAAACCTGGAGTAGGACTGTGGATTCCCTGGAACCACATCTGTTAGACAGTTTTCCAAAAGCACTTCTTGTTTCATATAACTCTGATTTAGTATAGCCCTGCATTTAAAATAGAGAAAAAAGGAAGAGAATGTCAAAACTTGAATTTTAAATTATGTACAATATTGAATATTAGAGAAGAAGTGATGGAATAATTTATACAGAATTAATGAAGCATTTTCAAATTTCTAGCATGAAGTTTTCTTGCTGTGAAGGATTAAACTCTAGCAAACTTCTTGCAAAGCATTTAGGTTTCTTTTGGATTCACTGATTTGGAACATGCTGAATACCCAGAGAATATCTGGCAGGCATGACATTTCCTAATTTCCAGCAGCAGAACTGGTTTTTTTTCTTGTCTGTTGTGAGTAAGCAATATTGGTTCTCAGAATACTTGGCTCCACACCTTTTTCAAAATCCCATAATGACTCGAAGAAATGGTTGAAGTCTCTTCTTGTATCTGTTTATGGATTAAGGAGCAGAGGCAGAGATTTTGTATGACCTGTTACTGGGTCCTGAATTAAGTTATGCAAGTTCTTACTTTTGCTAGCAGACTTCTAAGTATACAGAATGACACATATCTTTTAGTGTATTTAATTTTCTTTTAGACGACAGCTTGTTTTCTGGTTGTATTTCATTCACTTCTCTCAAGTCAGTGATAAAAGTCTATGCCAGCTGTCAGCACAGTGTATTCCCATAGAACCATGCTGGTGGGAGAGTAACTGTTTCGTCCACACTTCAGTTTTTCACATCCTTTCCTTCCAAACCTGTTGCCCCCACTACAATGTCATAGGACAGCTCAGCTGTTTTTTGGTTTCCTCACTGCTTTCCTTGGGAGGAAAAAATATGCAGTTTGCATGACTGACCTACAGTGATCTTCCAACAGATAAGAGAAAAAAGAATCCAAAGCATGAGGAATCCTTGGACCCCTACTGCAAGGGTGTCCTGTCAGTATTGTAATAATTCTCATTTTTAACTGAAAATGTAGCAGTTCAAAGTTTTATTTGCACTATGTGGCAGAATAATACCTTTTAATACATTTTCATTAAGTAAAATGCAGCACAGGTGTGCTGAGTTCAAGACTATTTTCTCAAGTTAGAAGAAACACAGGGATGATTATGTGTGCCAAAGTAATGCATATGATAAAACAGTCTCACCTGACAGTTTCTTCATCGGGACAATTAGAGTATATGTTTAGAATAAATATCGTGTAGTACACTGACTACTCTATTTACAGCCTGCAATGAAATCTGTTAGAAAAGCAAAAAAATGGCCATTGTTTCCTCTGCTGATTAGCATTGCTTCTATTTATTTGTATGGATTACTTTTTTATGAATAAAAAAAGAAGTGCTGCAATATCAGTAGGTATTCCTAAATACTCAAGTGTGCTATAAATGTAACTATCCCTTTTATATTTAAATTAGGTATTTGATATAAATCAACAAAGCTCAGTGGTGAAAACTGGCAACTCCATGCATAATGCTGTAAAGAGAATGATTTCTCAAATATTTACTGCATCTATAATTTTTTTACATGCTGGCAGAAGAAATACCAACTGAGTAGCCCATGCATGTATATTTTATCTATTTTATAATTTGTGTCATTTTAATCCTCATAGTACCTCATTTTTTTCTTCCAGTAGACTGAATAAGAAATCTATGATTACTTACAGAGTCCTTAACAATGGGAGACTCTATTAAGCATGCAGAGAAAACAAATGCAGCCCATGAATTTAATTCTAGTTTTCATTATCTTTTATTTGTGTATCACACCCTAAAGCTGTCGATTCTATTCTCATATTCATCTTTCTGGTAAAATGTTTGGAGGCAGAGGGGAATTTGCTGAACAACTGAATTATTGATTCACTTTATGTGAGAAGAAATCCCTGTATTTTAAAAATCCGAATGTCTTAAGTTACTAATGTAACTCTGGAAGGGTCCTAATTCCTGATGGTAAATTAGTAAATTATTATCAAAGTACAAAGTATTTTATGCAGGGTACACTATCATAAATTGAGAAATCTCAATAGAAAATGTACCTACTTTAGCATAACATCTCGAATTCTGTTAGGAAATGTTTCGTGTCAGCATTGTGGTGTATTTGGCCTCTGTTCAACCTCTTGCAAACCTTTAGGAACACTTTCCCCCCTTCTTCATGTAGTTTTCTTCTTACACTTTTTTTCCCTGTCTATTTGCCCGAGAGATATCTTGGCATAGTTGCAGACTCTGGCTTCACTGAAGACCTGCTTTTTGTGGTTTTAAGCTGGATTGACTGAAGCAAAGGAAAGCTGAATGACTTGCCTGAGGTTGGCTCACTGGGGATTAGAACCGAGAATCCTCTTGCTCACAGCCATTTGCTCTAAACTGGAAACCTCACTGCCTTCATAGTACCCCAGCAAAACGAGGAGCATGGCTCACATTTAGTTTATTTCTAATGGTTTACATTCCCTTTTTTTAGTTCAGATTTTCAGGGATACTTTTTCCTAGTCCATCCTATTTTTGGACATAGAACACAAACCCTTTTTTGGCTTCATATTTCATTTAAGATTTATCTTTTCAGGGAATGTGGTACATAATAACATTAACAAATCAGTCTTCTTTTTAGTATATCTTCCTATTTAGCAATGGATAACTTCTTCAGTGCTCAGTTCTTATAAGGAATTGTCAAAAAGACCTATCATAAAAGAACACCCCCAAAATATGAATTTTCATAACTTGTGACACTTAGTAGTAATTATGACCATCTGCATGTACACACACACACACACACACACACACAAATGCATGTATTTATACATGTATATTTGCACACCTGTACTCATGCACAATGCTGTTTTTAAAACCGAAGTTTTATGTAATGGTCAATGATTATACCATATTTTAGGAAGAAAGGTTCCAAGATACCTTTTTTGCTTCCCCAATACCAAGCCATAAGGCTTCTGGCCAATGACAGAATCCCTAAAAGTTCTGTGGCTTCTAGCAGTAAGTCTGTTGGGTTTCCAACCTACTGGGTTTCCAATAATTTCCTACAGCAGAGTCTTCCCTCTTGCTAACAAAATCCCCAGTGCTAGAAGTGTACTTGTAAAAGTTCATATGCTGAAGCTGTTAGAATTTAGAGCCCAAGCTATGGCAGAGAAAATTTTTCTCATAGCTCTCTTATGCCATAATTTTACTGGTGATGTTATAGTCACTGTTGTTTTTCCAATTCTGAATGCATAATTAAAGTGCAGTTTTCAGATCTGGTGGTAGAAGACACACTGGCCTTGAGGGATTGGCAATTATGAAGAGATTCCTAATCTATTATACATGACAGTAGGGAGAGGCAAAATAAGGAGTAAAAGCTAAAGGACAACAACCTAGAGTCATCTGGGAACAGATAGGGCAGTGCACAAGGTCGGTCTGTGGCATGCAACATTTCCTTGCCATCTTAAACCAAAATATCTTGATGGAATATAGAATAAAGTAAGAAGACTTCTACTTTTCTTCTTTCCTTCCCCCACATAAACACAGAAGGGCTTCTGTGTTGAGGAGACTTGTTCTCCTGGGCAGAGAAAAAAAAAATCACATCACATATTTCAGTCACATTTCTTACCAAGTGGCAAATATTATAAAACCTGAACAGAGGAAAAGATCTATGTTGCCTCAATTGGAAAAAAAAAAAGGTGAAAAAAGCTATAATTTTACTAACTTTGGAAGTGGGCCTCTGTGTAATCCTGAAAAATTTCTTTCATGGGTGTCCCCACATTACTAAGTCTAGATGTACCTTCCATTTCTTTGGGCCTGTCATGTTGCCCAGCCATTTCTCATTTCTATGTCAAAGGAGACAAATGAGTTGACTTTTTGCTCTACGAGCTTGTTTTACATAAAAATGACAGGTAGATTCACAGATTAGGTGGAAGCTGAAATGCATTTTTCACAATTTTTCTCCATCACAATTGTAAGGGAAATGCTCCTGAGGAGTATCACATTGCGGTGAGTCAGGTGATCCACAAGCAGTCTCAGAGGCTTCTTTTAAATATGAAAAATATTCCCAAGGATTCTTTAGGTCACTAGGAAATTTCTTAATAAATCAAAGAAAGGAAACAGAATAGGAACATGCCTAATTTGTTAATAATTTAGAAAATTACCATCATTCAGACCAATTCAAGTCTACTCCAGCTTGTGAGGCTTAAGGGAGACCAGATGGTGGTAGTACATTGGACGGTATCCAAAATTGCTTTTGAGTTAATTGATATAGTGGAGAAGAGATCTCTGAAGAAGTATATATCCCCAGGTAGTTGATTGCTTTGGAATTCCAACAGAGAAGAAATGTGTCAAAAATGAGAAAGGAAACATAAGTTATTGAGTGGTTTTATCTTAGATTCAGCCCACTAAATTTCTAGCCAAACGTACATGCAAAAAAAGAGAAATAATTTGCTAAATGAGGAAAAAGCGGGCATTGCAGAACTAAATGGAATTGATAAAATAGCCTTTAGTATTTACACTTCATTCCCATTGTTTTAGTGTATAGAAGAAGTAGAAGACTTATTTTTCATTTGAACCAGTAAATTTCAATTAGAATGGCAACGTTTTACATTCTAACAGTATATTGTTACATACGGCTAAATGAAAGTGTTCATGTAGTAAATTAAAACTGCCACCAAAAGGTTGTTTAAAATCTCTATAAAACAGATCAAATGAAACTGGAAGAGTAATTGATAGCTACAGTGAAACGTAAAATGAATATAGAACTTTAAATCACCGAGAAATCAGGATTTACATAGTGAATATTCACTTCTCTCTTAGGCTTACTAATTGAACACCTTCATTCTGCCCACTTAATAAGCAAGGAATCTACTTCTACTATATTTTTGACATTATAATGAATACAGAATCATAGAATCATATAGGCTGGAAAAGAACTCTAAGATCATTGAGTCCAATCTTTAATACTTAACAAACATTGAGTATAAGTTTTGGTAGCTTAGCTTAGTTTTATTTTTTTTCTTCATTCTTTTTTCTTTCTGTCTTTTTCATTTTCTGTCTCTCATTTTACTTTTCCTTTTTCCTCTTTCCTTTCTTCTTTTTCCTTTTTTTTTTCTCCAAACATATGTGATTACGTGTATGTAGTTCTTAACAATGAGATAAATCCTTAAACATTTTTATTTATTTCATTTTGGAAATGTTTCACCAGGAGACTTAGGATTTTCTGTGCTTTTCTTTCACATGATGTCTTTCAATCTTTTTAGTGTGTGTTACATTAGAAGAGCAGTCAGTGTGACCTTCTTCTACGGGGTTAATAAAGAATGCATAGTTTCATAAGCTTGATTCAATTTCCTTAATGTGAGCACGCTTAATAAGTGACCATTATAGTATTTGTCTGGTTTTCTGTGCTTCAGTGTGCAGTTACCCACCTTTTATTTGAATGACCACATCTGGTGTGCATTTGGGCACGTAAGGTGAGACAAAAGCAAAATAGATTTTCCTTAGCATTAAATCAAATTTCCACACATTGTACTCTCTAATGTTGATCTAAAATGTATCAGGTCATATATTATTTAGCTGCATTGCATTTTGTGCTTTTTTTTAATTCCATCCCACATTCCCAGTTTTAATAAATGCATGAGTAGATGCAATATTTGAGCTTTATATCTTAGAAATTCAACACTTTCAACAGATTCTTCAGAGTTCAAAGAATTCAATATTAGTATCATAAAAGGTCTTTTGAAGAATACTACTGGAACATAAGAAAAATGACTGCCTGAGTGTGCCCTATCATTTTGAAAGTGTTTTATAGCTTTAATTTCCTGTCTTACTAAAGTAACAAGAGGCATAATAGAAGATATACTGTAACAGAGTTAGCAATTTATTAGAAGACCTGAGCTGGTTGAGGACTTTATGTGATGTGAAAAAGAAAACGTCTATTAGGCTGAAAAATGGAGGCAAGCTGCAACATTAATGTTGCAGCAGCTTTAAAAGGAGTACTGTCTTTGACTGGTAAATTGCTTCTAGAAGCCCAGTATGTTTGAATAGGATAAATCTGTAAATATAGGTCTCACTTGGTCCCTGTTGTGTGTGGATAGCCTCCTGGAAATCTAATGCTACTTCATCCGTGAGGTGTATATGAGATGATGTTTTTATTTGGATTCTGTAGAACAAAGATACTATTGCAGTTATATTCATAGAATCATAGAATATCTTGGGTTCAAAGGGATATGAAGGATCATCCAGTTCCCACCCCTGTTGTGGGCAGGGACAACTTCCTCAAAGCCCCATCGAACCTGGTCTTGAACGCTTCCAGGGATGAGGCATCCACAACTTCACTGGGCATAATATGTATTTTCATTTATTTATCATGCTTCCACATAAGTGACTTAATTAATTCTGGGTTTTTGCAATCTGGTATACTCAAAGTTTAAGCTATGCTGAATTTTTTAAATTTTACCTATTCACTCTTTATAACATGAATGCTGGAATTCATTTTGCACAAAGCTGAAAAATCCATTTTTAAAAAGTGTAGAAATGAAAGAAATGACAGTGACTAACCTGTAAAATTATGATGCAAGATCAATTCAAAAAGCATCTATTTCCCTACAAGGAGCAATGGAGTATTGAGTTGCTATTTACAGTGTGCATAGCAAGATATGCAGACATCTGTATGCTTGTGATGGAAGTTGCATGTTTATCACTGCAGAGCAAGAAGTACAAGAATCACAAGGGCTTCTTAATCCCACCACAGTTCTGCCACTGAAGGATTACAAAACAGCTGGTTGTAACAGATTGCTTGGTATTGCCAGAAAACAAAACAAAACAAAAAATGTAATAGTGTGTGAGCAATGCCTTTGAAACAACATAAACCACAGTTTAGGTGGAGATTTTATTGATAACAGTTTTTAGTGGGTTGCACACTGTATGAATTGCTTAGAGAAATTTTATTCTTATTTATTATATTTGGTGGATTATTGAACAATATTACTTCTGTTTTTCTCCACTGAGACACTCCTTAAGTTGTGTCTTAAGAAGGGCAAATAGTGTAAATCATATAATAGAAATCGAACCTTAAAAGTTCATGTGTTAAATTAGTACCTTGGACTCCTAGAGGCTCAAGAAAAAGCCCAAATACTACAGGTATCCCCTATGTTAGTCTTTGAAAGAATAATGATTTGCAAGGCTTATTGCTTACCGAAGCACAAAAGATTTCCTCTGGGCTTGCCACAGACAATCCTCAGGCACATTAGAGGAGTCAACTAGAGTTAGTTCAAAGTGAATTACTCCATTTTAATCATGGCGGCTTTACCATCTCACTCATGGCATGTAATATTGTCAGTTTTTTTTTTCCTTTTAAATGACAAGTTTCGTCACTTTTTTAAGGCATATTTTAGAGTGTTTGTAAGATTTGTAGATTCAACAGCTCTTCAAAGACTTTCTGTCTTGCTTTACAACCCTGAAATTTTGTATTGTGTCTATTTCATCACCTTGAGGCAGTTCTTAGTTAAAATATATGGAAATTTTTTACAACTGAGTAAGTTCTTGGTATGATATATAACCAATTATATAGCTATAATGAGTCCAAATTTTAAAAAGCAAATAAAAAATGTTGCACTAAGGATTACTGAGGACTAACATTACCCTCTCTTCATTTACTTGCAAATAGGAAACAGGTATATAACCATAGTATTCACAAATATTACTATCAATAAATTTTAAAAATCTAGCACTTTGATTGCTTTAATATTTAGCTAATTAACTCTGAAACCTTGGAGGGTTTTATGCATTTTCTAAAGTCAGTGCCAATTTCATAATTACTTCGATCACTTCCTAAACTGCTAAGTTTATCAGGATACCAAATAGTTTATCAGGATACCAAATAATGAACAAAAAATGTGAATCTGGTCCTTTATCTTTTTTTTCCCCTCAACACATCTGACACAGATTGTTGCTGAGATAGTTTTCTATAGTGTAGCGGATTAATTACTGAATCTTGAAGGAAAGATGCAACTTTTTTGCAATCCTTTTCAAGAGGTTAAAGAACCATCTGGACATTACTCTGAATTTTATAAAGAGTAAATCAATAGACTCTACGGTTATACAATCACTCCTGTATTTTTTTGTTAATACAGGTTATAAAACTACTGATGGTGATGGTCTTTATCCTTAGCCCTTTCTGTATTTATGTCGCTGGTCCAATAACCAGAGGGATCATGGAGGTGTGTTTTATCTTCATTTTAGCCCTCTTGATATCATTTTAGTCCAAAAGGGAAATCAAATGAGATATAGAAGATGCTAAACTTGCACAACTCTCAGGTCATTAGAAACTAATTAGAAACAGCTTATGGATTTCAATGATCCTTTAGGTAAGATGTGAGAGAGGGATCAAAAAAACGTTTAACATCTTCACTTCCTTATTCTTTCCAGACAATCTGAAAGTGTGTGACCGAATTTCTGACGTATTTTCTATTGTTGCTTTTTTACAATACAAACCTGTATTTTGCAGAGTAGGTGAAATGGAAGAAAATACTGAGATATTAAGGTAGACATTAGGTCTTTTCACTATGACTTCATTAATTATTATTTAAATGTTACGATTTTCTAAATAGATAAAATCCAAAAATCTACCTAATTACAGCTCTTGTCATGTATAATCTATATGAAAAGAAAGATGTTGCACTATAAAAAATGTGAAGGATACAAATTAGTAACAGACGCACTGTTAATATGTTAGCAGTGTTATGCAAGCTGTTATTTATCCCCAGGTTTAGAATGCTAAAGTCTATGAATTTGCAAATCTTAGAAACATCTCTGCTGTTACATCTCAATGTTTTCATTTGAAATATCTTTCTTCTCCTGGAGCATGAATCATTTTGTGACAATATATCTGTCACAGATGTCCAGCAGAGTTACAGAGACTAAGTTGGACTTTCTTATAAAGTCTTTCTACTTAGTAATAGAAAATAGTAGTATATATACTTATATACTTTCTGTGATATGCAAGAGGTATTTGCCTTCTCCCAAAACCACACAACTTCTGTAGCTTGAGAATGTCTGTGAGGAAACCTGCTGAGTACAGATGTCACTCACTGACATGTAAACCTAATAGTTTGATCTGTCCATCTGAACAAAGCTGACAGTAAAATTAACAATAAACAGTTGTATTTTGGACAAAGTTGACTCTTTTTAACACAACAGAACTAATGCATGTGTACTCATCTAAGTCTAGGGATGAACTTTTCATATTCTAGCTGGCCAGTCCTGCATGTTAGGGAGCTACAAAATAGTTTATATGCCAAGTTTTGTCAATCAGTCTACCTAGAATTCCTTTATTACCTCTCAGTAGTACTGGTATAAGAAGCATAAAAGACTTAGCAAAAAAAATTCATTTTCTGAGGTCTTCCTCTATATTTGTGAATATTTTCACTAAATTCTCATGCCTCCTTTTCATGTACTTCTGTTGACTTAAAAGAATTTCTGGAGCACATCTGGTCTTTCTTTTGTAAACTCTTCAGTCATTATTTGTCTTGCACTTCCATGACCTGACCTTTGACTAAAGAAGAAACCTTTTTTAAAATGAGGGGCTTTTAACTTAGTCTTCTCTCTAAAAGCCCTATCCTTGTTTATGTAGCACCCTTTCTCTTACAGCAAATGTTCTGTATCTCCAGAAACTCCTTTCTTTCCAATCAATCTTGACACAACTGGCTTCCTTCCCAGGATGATTTTTAGGGTGATTATTTTTTCGTGGCTGGAGACCACTTTCTAGCGGTTCCCTTATGTGTGTAGACTAAAGAATATGTGTTGCAACCTGTCAGCTAATGCTTGAGCCACATCAAAAGAGGACTTCAGACTTACATGTTCTTATGGGCTGTGCATAGACTGATTCCCTAAATCATTCTGGTTTTATGGCATTTTTCTATAAGAATTCTTGAAATCTCATCTTGTAGTGCATGTAATCCAGTATTCTCTCTCCATCAATGAAAAGCCTCAGACATCTTACAGAATGAAAAACATGCAATGATTTAGCAGTTATAAGCAACATTTACTAGTTGTTTTCATTGTATTTCACATTCATCAGTGTATTTGGAGGATCTTCTTCCCTGTTTTTATTGGGACTTCTACAAATATACAAAACATTTGGTAGGTCTAACTATCCTAAAGTTGTCTATAAAGGGATACTATAGAAAGATTATTTAAATATTTAGATAAATCACTTTCAAAATAACAATAGTTCCCAATATTTTCATGTAGTATTAATGATGCCAAGTTAGAGGTGACAGCAAAAAAATGTTTATTATGTATCATTTGGCAAACTGAAAAAATCCTTCATGCACAATGCTGAATGAATAAGAACAATAGGGAAAGAAATAGCTGCTCCACTATAAGGGTTTTTAATTAATCTGTTGGACTGTATGACACGTATGACACATACGATGTGAGAACAGTAAATATTTTAGTCACGGTTTTCATTATCTGAATTTGTTCTGGGCTGGAATGCCCCAGATAATGAAAGAGCATATTTCTGGCCACCTGCTTGGAAGTTTCTGGGCAATACATCCCATACATAGCACCCTTCTAATGGAAGTTTATTATTTTAGGAATGGCAGTAAGTCTCTTTATATAAAGTGCAGTGTGAAGTTAATGCAGGGTCAAATGCAGTATTGTGTTCTGGTTTCCTCAGTCAGTTAGGCATAAGAATAAGAAGGGACGGGCCACAGCAGTCTTGGGAATAAAATCAGATGTATGTGAATGGACTCTGCACGTAACTGGCACAGTCCAGCAGATTTCATCAGTTTGTGCCTAGTGCCATAAACTTTTACGTACACCACAGCTCACCACAAAAAGAATTGCTATATTTTCATAGATCTGCTCACTTGTCACTGGCTCCATAAACTGGCTAGTCTGAAACCTTAAAGAGACATGTAGCAGATAAGTGGGAGGGTTGTTTGCACCTAAATGTAAAAACATCAAGGAAAAGGAGAAATTTCTTAAACTGGGAACATTTAAAAAATAATAAAGAGTAGTTCACATATGCATGAGCATCAACCTGAGGATGCATAAAATGTAGTGTGGCTTTAATTTAAAGAGACACTTTATGGGTTTGGTTTTTTAATAAGGAAAATGTGATAGATGTGATCTGTAAGGACTTTAACACAACATTTGATGTATTGCCTCAACTGAAACCATCACTAAAGATGGGATCAGTAAAAAACCAATAAAGTGGTGAAGAGTTGGCTAAAGAAAGATATGATTTGTGCTGTAAAGCAGAAGTATGAGTTGGAAGTGAGATTATTAATGTATTTTTTTAGGATTAATGACACTCACAGATATTATTATTCTTCAGCTTGATCTGTCTTTCCTGTATAGTTCATAACTAGGTATTACATTGCACTATTACTAATCTTTGTTGTTCCTCCGTGTTCCCAAAATGCCTCTTCTGTGTAGTTTCCCCTTGTTACAAGTGTCCTAGGTCACTTCTATGCTATTATTTTTTTCTCAATAAATACATGACTTTATATTCTAACAGAAAGCTTATTTTTATGTATTTTGTTGTGGTTTTTTCCTTTGGTACCCTTTTGTAATATGATATATCCTCTATGTGTTCCCTGGGCATCCAAGAGTTGTTTTGGGCTCAGGTCAAGAAAAAAATTCTTCTAGTTTCTTCAGGCCCTCTACTTCCATTTAGCAGCAGCTAAAATCTTGGAGTTACAAATAGGTTAGGATAGAGTGTAGGGAGTAAGTAGGAAGTAGGGAATTTAGAGTTGTCAGAGCTTAGTAAATAATGGTAAATTATGATAGTCACTGCAGGCCTAACTCATGCTGACATGATTGGATTCACAGAAAGCCACAACCACATCAAATGAAAAGAACACTAAAATGTAGGAGTTAAAATGGGTACTTCCTCTCTCTCTTCAGCCTCGCAGAATAGTAATTAATTATTATTATAAATAGTTATTAATTTCTGTTATTAAATAGTAAATAATCCTTTCTTCAGACAGGAGGACCACCGGGTTCTGAGTTCTTACACTGGCAGTTTGATAGATTTACTGATATAATTCTTTCTGCTATGTCGCACTGCAGAAAATAATAAATGATTGTGTGTCAGAGAGAGGAAGCATGAGTTAGTTCTGTAAGACAGTAATCAGGAGATGAAAGAGCAGTAGTCTTGGGTTTCAATCCTTGTATATCGTCCGGTGATTGTTTAATGTAAAATGAATAAATAGTCCTGAGAGCACAGAGGAGGAAACAGGGAATTGCTCAAATCATTGAGTTTCACAGTCATACTCTTCTTTTTCTTCCTCTTTCATAATGCCATTTTTTATATAGCGAGAAGAAAAAAATCCCCAATAATAATTTGGTTACTCTCCTTCAAAGACAAAATATGATTTTTAGATTGGGCTAAAATATATTCTCACCAAATTTTGGTGGATGCCTCGGTTGTTGGTCAGTTGAGTTAGGTAGGGAGAAGGAGAAGGAGAATAGGAGAAGGAGAAAGGGAATATTAATACTATAATTTGCATCTCTTCTTGGAATATTTTAAATGAAAGAAGTAACTTTGTACATTGACAATGTCCTGAATTTCTTCTGCTCTTTTTGTGTCATAGTTTGTTTGTAGCTTTTAGTCTTTCCTACAGGCCTTACATTTAGTAGAGGATGTTGAGAAAGTTCTGTGGACTCTGAAGACTTGTTGAAAAAATGTGTCTATTCAGAATTAGAAAAATATTTTTTGTTGCCTGCAACTTAGAGAACCAGATTTGCCAGCTTGAGTGATCTGTATTTGCATTGTGTTTCTAGCACATACTGCAAAATGAACTGAAGTTCTTATACTTCAGGAGATTTAGAGACTGTCATATACAGTATCCACTCTTTCCAAATATCTAGAATATGTATTCCCAAGGTAAAAATTACCTTCTTTACTAATCTAAAATTTTTACAGCCTTCTTGTTATGTATTTATGCCCTAGGTGTCTGAATTCAATTTAAAGCAGAACAAACTGAGAGCAATTAAGTGCAAACCTTAGTGAAATACAGCTTTTGATGAGGCCTCCAGAACTGATTCTTCTTGGAAGTAACTCAACAGATCATAATTTCTTTTTCTATATGAACATCAGAATTTTTTACACAGGTTTTGTGTAAAACTTTAAAATGCAGTGTATAGGAGTTAAACAATACCCCATGGATGGAAATAATCTGTAACCCATTTGACACTTTATATTATACTGTTTGTAGTCTTAAATCTGAAGAAATACAGATTATAATTTTCTTTCATAGGAAACCATGAAGCAGTCTTCTTTCAGTCTTAGGTTAATGTGCAGAGAAGCTGTTCACCTGTAGTAGAAGACATACAACTGACATTCATATTACAGTCATGTTTTAATTTGGATGCTTACCTACTGATTTTTATTAGTGTACTTCCACTTGTTGTCATAGAACAATGCAGTTATACTTGTTCCAGTATTTTACTTAGTATAACTAGGTTTTTTATATTTCACATATCCATCAGTTTTGCTTAACTGATGAAGCCATTTAAAAGGAAGCATTTATTATTAATTAATGATCATATTTGGCCTTGTCTCTATGGGGGGAAAATTTGAACATTGTGAACAAAACCAAAGGTAAGAGGAATGTAGAACCATCTCATTTTTCAAAGCATTACAGAAATGCCTTCAATGTTATAGGCGTATAAAACAGCCGGTGACTTGTATCTTGTCCTCTCTGTTAGTGCTGTAATAGAGAAGATTATATCTCTTCTCTATGTATATTATATCTCTTGTATCTCTATTAATGGTATATCAAAACATTTTAAGGAGTTAAAAATGTTCAAGAGAAGAGGAAAGGACAGAGATCCACAACTGCTGGGAGCTATTTTGTCCCCTTGCAGGCTTCTACTGTTAAATTGAAACTTCATAACTATGTAAGAGTTATCTCTGCAATTTAACAGGTTTATTTGCCATCGATACACATAGGATTTTCCACAGGTCAGCCACAGGAACAGTGCTGGGTCATGATGCATCTGCTTAAAGCTCCCAACACATCAAGAGCAAGATAGATGACTCTTGTCAGAGGGAAACATGTTGGACAACTGCTCCCTAAGGCTCTAGTGTAATAGTAATTGTTAAATCATTTGCATCATAAATTAGCAGGAACAATATAGCTACAGTATATTACTCACATATCTGCTGCTTTGTATTTGCTTTAGAGAGGTGGTGACTGTCAAGTTTCATAGGTGCCGATAAAAGCAATACACTAACTTATCTGGTGTTACTTCTCAATGTTCAGATCTAGCAGATTCTCAGAAAAATGCTGTGAAATACACTTCTAAAGTTAACTCTATTTTAGTATAATTGTCATGAAAATACAGCCTTTGAAGTGGATTCTCTAACATTTATCTCCCCTTAAATTCTAATTTCATTGGTTTAGATTTCTCTTATAGTCTATTCATTCTTTAGAAACACAATAGGGACATAATTCATGCTTCATAAAAATGTACAAGGTTAAATTTCTAATCAGTGTCTCAAGAGCTTTTGCTAAGAAGAAGTAATATATTTGTAAGAAAACAGAGAAATTACCTATCTTTATAACAGTGCCAGCTGTAAAATTACATATTACTTAGCATTTGCCTTTATTAATTTTCATTGACGCAAGATGCCTCTCATGGAAATACAGTACTTCAGCCCAATCATGAAGTGTTGCTTTGTGGTGCTATTCCACCTCTCCAGCATTTGTTTTAAATGTTTTCGTTTTGCTTACCTATGCTGAAAAATGTAAAAGGTATGGAGAAAATCTCCAATTTCCATCTTCATTCCCTTACTGACTTTAGGCCCAAAGGATGTAGGAGCAATGGGAAAGTACAGTAGCCTGCCCTGTATGGAAAAAATTCTCATGTAATACTAGGCAGGAAAAAAAGATCTGAAGAAGACTGATGCTAGGCTGATGCTAACTGCCTAGCTAGAAGATAGCTGCAGTCTGAGATTTTGGGTCAGAAATGACAAAAAGTAGAATACTGTCTTTTTCATCTTATAGGCCAAACATTAGGGGAATCTAGTGGATGAAGAAATCATAATGCCTTCCATGTTAATGTAAAGTGAATTGAATGGCTTTGAATAAGATAATATGGAATGAAAAGTTGTTTGCATACTGGAAATTCACAGGAACTAATGGCTTTTACTGTGATCTTGAAACCATAAAGACCATGTGTAATCAGAGAAGTGATGTAATGGAAATAATGCATTTCCAGCACCTCCTTGATTTCTGCAGTAGGTATTCTTTTTGATAACAAAACATATACTTTGTGTCCTCTGGTTTGTAAGAGTTCAGATGATCAAACTGCAAAGTTCCACATATTCCTCTTGTCTATGTTCATAGGAGAGGTCATGATAATTTACAGGGTAAATTCTTACTGAGTTTTTATGTCTGAATAATAATCTGCCTTTGTTTAAATGTGTTGAGTTGCAGTTGTCTGTTCAGGTACAGACTCCCAGTACTGCAGGAAATTTTATATGAGTACAGGCATCTGCTTTCACAGAATAATTTCAAGGATCACATCCAGGAACCGTTGAATCATGACTTAAGAAACATTAGTGGCTGCTGCATTAATAATAAATGCTGTGTTTTCAACACTTTGCAAAACACAGACAAAAGCTCCCTTTCCTGCCATTGCCCTTCAGTTAGAACTGTGTGTTTCTCTTCGTGTAGCTTCTCTTTGTAGCATCTAGATAGTCCTCTTATCCAGAGCTACTGTCTCCCAGAATAGATGTCAATAATAAGTGGATAGAAAAAGTGTTACTTATATGCAATTTCCAATGAGTCTGAAATGGTTTATATGCCAAATATATGAATAACTAGAGACAATACTATTCAAAGTCTGCAAAGCTGAACACATAGATGATTCTCATGTTTCTGAAGGAACATTTTGAAGCCTGCCTATGATAATTTAAAATAATTATTGACTTGCAAGCCTAAAACAAAGCTACAGCTGTCCAGATCTAGAGACCTGAAACAGTAGTGTGACTAATGTCTGAATCTGAATTAAAAATACAAAATAAACTAATGTAATGGCACAGCATTTTTTCATGTGAACAAAAATAATTTTGTTCTTAGGGGAAGGTTACTTGCTGAAGTTTTGATTTTCCAATATAAAAATAAATCACTTTGTTGATGTTAAATATATAAGTATAATTTTCGAAGTCATCTGTTACCAAGGTAAGGAACAATAGAAGGTTTCTTTTGCATCTGTTTCAGTATTTCTGTAATATTCTGCAATATTTAATAGTCTTGAGAATGATCCCTAGACTACAAAAAGTGGGCTAGATTTCAGGAAGATTTAAGGAACATTTCCTGGTAATTTTCTGCTATTATCACTTAGAAGGAACTGAAATGTTTAATTACTTTTTTGATTTAGCTTTTATCACAGCAAAAACATTTTCCGATCAGAATATGCATTCCAGTTCATATTACTGAAAGGCATGCCTGACTGAAAAGGGTCAAACAATTTATAAATTGCTGTTTAAAAGTGAAATGTGAGAAAAAGCTGTCAAAAACAGAAGGTGAAGTGAATTTGATTCTTCACCTGCCAAGGCTGGATGCACTGAATTTTAAACAGACTTTTAATATTATGTTAAGAATTATTCCCTCTTCTTGGGGGAAGAATTGCAAGTTCCAAGCTGATATACTTATATTCTTCTTGAAGATGTTAGTCGTAAGGTAACAGAGTACATGCTGTGTAGCACAAGCTAAAGGGACAGATGTATAAGCCGGGAAGCTTTCCAGATTGAATGCATTCGATGTTCAAACACGTTGTGGGATCTTGTAAGTCTGTCATAAAAATGCACCAAGGCTGACTCCATGCGTGCTGGTCTGCATCTTGGCCTACTACTCAACACATTTATTTGTTTCTGATCTATTTAAAGGTTTTATTTTTTTACAGAAAGAGTGGGTTTAGAATTTGTGTTTCATAGGAGTAGTGATATTAGGTTTAAGTTTTATTGCCAAAATGATGCAAATATTCTATTAAAAACTCCTGTGGTTGGGGGGACTTTGTTCAGTATTATTGCATCACATTGAATCCAGATAATATTGCTAGAACTGGTGCTCTCTCTGTCTTTTTATCTAATGTTATAGCTTTTTAATGAGAGTTGGAAAATAATTTCAGAAACTGTTACGTGAATGGCCTGATGGTATTCTTCCACTGTTCTTAAGAGAGAGAGGGATTCAAATGCATCTACGTCTGGATGACTGATTGAAATTATTTTGTCAGTAGTTCAGCAACCAAAATGAGAAAATTAGGAAGTTGTGAAGTACATATGACCACTGATTTTACAAACAGGATTTTTGATTTTTTGAGTATCATTACTCATCTGCACCAGAGAAACTTTAATATGCCCTTTTACAAATATATTCAGACAATTTAAAAAAATTTTCTAGGTGATTTTAAAAAAAAGGTATTTTGCTCTCAACAGCAGTTTTTTAATGGATATGAACACTAAAACAAGCAATATACAAAGCCCTGCACAGGACAACTTCCAGCCCTGGACAGGACAGCCCCAAGAGTCAGACCATGTGCCTGAGAGCATTGTCCAAACACTTCTTCAACTCTGTCAGACTGGTGCTGTGACCACTTCCCTGGGGAGCCTGTTCCAGTGCCCAACCACCCTCTGGGTGAAGAACCTTTTCCTAATATTCAACTTAAACCTCCCCTGACACAGCTTCGTGCTGTTCACTTGGGTTTCATCATGGGTCACCAGAGAGGAGAGATCTGTGCCTGCCCCTCTCCACTTGCCCTCGTGAGGAAGTTTCTTATGTGAAGACAATAAATATTTGTTTTTAAAGATTCTATGAGGATAGGTAAAGGAAATTATTACTTTTAAGCCTGGAGGAAGAGGTGGCTTTGAGGGTAGCTAATAGCAGCCTGTCCATACCTACAGGATGTTAGTGAGAAACTGAGGCAGGCTCCTCACCGTGGTGCATGGCAGGATGATGAGACAACAGTCATAAACTGAAGCAGGGCAGGCTGTGACTAGATAAAGAAAAGTTTCCTCTAAAATAATAATCAAGTTTTGGACCTAGAAGGCTGTGGGAGCTCTGGCCCAACTAGACAAAGCTCTGAACAGCATGGTCTGAAATTGATGTAGGCTCTGCTTTGAGCAGGAGACTGAACTGGATACCTACTGAGGTTCTTTCCCACCTGAATGATTCTGGGATCCTATGATATACTAAAGTATGGGGAGAGGATAAAAACAAGAAGTGTAATGATCTGGATGTTTAGTGACATTTTATGGGTAAATATTACTGTTTCATAAGCATAGGAGTCTGAAAGTTTTTAAACTTTTTAATAACAACACAGTAAATCCAGTTCCACTGCTTAGTACAGAAAAAGAAAAACAAAAAGCATATTAGTAGTGAATTTTTAAGTTTTGAGCATGAGACAAATATTATCCTGTTCTGTTTTGCATTATATAATCTAGATGTTTATTTAAATATTATTCATCTTTGTTGTTTCATTCAGTGTGATGACTGACCTAGGACAGGATGAGAGATTGTTAGATTTGGTGAATGTAAATGATCAAAATCCACATTTAAAATCTCTGAAACTGACTTAAATTGAAGTGTAAAAAGCAAATTACTTAATGAAATGGTTTAATCCACCTTTCTTTTCTTCTACTTTTTAAGGATTAGGGTTTTCTGGAAGAATGGCACCTGCAATTACAATGATAGGATAAAATGGGCTACATTAATAATGTAGCCTTTTAACCCTTATAATGTAGACTTTTAATCCTTAAGTTTCATGATGATGGCAGATTTTTCTGGTAAGGTTTTTATTGATAGTCTATTTATAGATATTTAGGGAAATTACGTTTTCTGTGTGTTTGGGTTTTTTTATCTATGTATTAAATACTAGAGGGAAATCAGAAGCAGAAGTCCCAGTAAAAAATATCTCAAAGTCAGTATTTCACACATTTCTTGGTCTCTAGTGTGCTACAAGAAGATCAGAAATTACCTCATTTTCCTAATTCTGTAACTGGCTATCCAAGATTGCAATGGGAGTTAGAGATCCATAAAATTCTAAATTATTATTGCAATTGGAGTTCATCATCTTTCATTTACATGGCTCTGAGCACTTTCAAGACCTTTTTCTAGTCTAGGTTGTATTATATTCTTCAGTTGTGTCTTGAAGAGGAAAAGAATGAGAAGACTTTCTAAAGCTTCCCAAGCTTTCCCCATCACCACTACATCTGTGTGAACATCCACCGAACACTTGTATGTGTTCTTTCAGCTTCCAATTTCATATGCCATTAATATTATCAATTTTTATTTCTGTATGGAAAAAGACCTGATTTTTCTTTTATATTTGCAAAGCACCTCACACACTAAAAAAAGCAAGTAGGCAATATAAGAAAACAACATCTGAGATGTTATATTTCTTCCATTCTGAAATGTTTCCATAGTGGCATATGTCTGCTTTTAATTTTTCATGTATTGAATAATTTCAAGTCCAGATTTTTTAAGGATAAAAGTTTAACCTTCAGATTTAATTTTTTTTTGACACATTATACTAAAATACCATCATAGGTTTTACTATATAACATTGTCTGTTCAGAAAAATTTGAAAAAAAAGTTTGAATCTAGAAAATTATTCTTAATTAAAATTGGTTACTGCAATTTTTATTGTAGTTTAGTACATTTTCCCCATTGTAATTTCTATATCGCTTCTTTTAATTTATACTTATCCCTCACTTATTTTGATTACCATAAATACAGTCTCTTATGGCAACAGATTTTGAGACTGGGACATGATGTGACTCTTGGGAATGGTTCTATTTGGGGCTAGGAGGTGGACTCGATGATCCTTAAGGATCCCTTCCAACTCAACTCATTCTGTAATTCTGTGGTATGTTCCTTCAGAGCTCTTCAAGTCTCCTTAAAGCTGCCTCTAATTCTGCTAGCACTGGTCTATTTTGTTTCTTCATAATAGATTCTGCAAGGCAGAAGAAAAATTTTGTTCTTGTTTTTTAATCATTCAAGTCATAACAATTAATAAAAATAATTTTTAATTCATTTTCAATCAATAGAATGAAATCTGTCTCGCTTCCTTTAGTGAGGAATGCCACAAGGTGAAATCTTATGTCAAATCAAAAGAGCTCCAAATTTTATTTCTGTCATCACTCATATAACCTATATGCATGACTGAAGTGAGCCATGGGATATATGGGATACAAACTGGGGATTTAGCTGCTCCTCAAATGGCAGTTTGTGCCTTCCTCTGTTTTGCACGGGTTTATGAGCAATCAGTCCTGAGTCTGAATCAGAGAATCACATTCTCTTATATTCCAACAAATAGAAGCTACTTCCAAATTATTTATAAGGATAGTAGACAAATGTATTCCATCCTTTAAAAGTCCTGAAGGTTAAAATAGACTGCTTGATATCTTTCTTAGTAGAAGAAAAATTGTAATCAGAGAAGACTGTAATAGAGCTTTACTCTCTACTACAGTATAGTAGAGACTGTATTATTGTATATTGTAATGCAAGTAATGCAATAGGAAACAATCCTATACAAATTGTTGCTTATTGACACTGTCTGATTTACGGTATATAGGCACACAAATATTAATTTTAACTTTTCGTAGATTTTACATCCATGTAAATCTTGATTTTCTCAATTTTCATTGTGTAAGTTGTGTTAGCAATCTGCTCAAGTTCAGGAGTGAAAACAGTAGGTTTCACCAATAATCAGGACTCAAAGGACTGTGGGTGGCTGCATGTTTTTGAGGATGCTTGTTGTTAGATCACAGTGCTTATTACAGACACTGCCTAAAGAACACAGAAATTGCTTTGGCAATTCATGAGGGCCAAAGTTACAGGTTCTATGAGAGACACATTCAGAGAACGTGTCACAGGAGATTGTAAAGCCATGGAGACAGGGAAAGCTTGAGGTTTTAGTTCATTTGCAATTAAAGTTTGTGTTCAAAGTGATACTAGCTTTTTTTGAAGAAGTAACTGAATGGCACCTACATAATCTGTGATTTTAAGGTTTGCCTAAAGATAAAAATATTGATAATTATAATTCAAGGCTAAAAATTACTTTATTTCAGTAGTATTGAATTTTCTCATTTATAAATACTTTACACTGATGCCTTGGAAAATGTCACAAGCATAGGTAGAAAGAGAGATTTAATCTTTTTCTCACCTCCCAAAAAGAAAGCACTTCTTATGAAATGTTCCTTCTTGACAAAGGTACATGTTTATCTTTTCCAGTTTGGGTTTTTCAGGGTTGGGGTTTTTTTGGCAGTGGAGATTGACTAAAATGATTAACATTGGATATAGGGAGAACATTCCTACTTCCAAAACACAGAGCTCAAAGACTGACCATATTTCACAGGTGTTGAATACTTAATAAAGCCTTCATCTGGAAGTGGCATCCGAGGTCAGCTCTTTTTGTAAGAACACAACATAGCTCATCATTTCTGTTCAGCTATGGACATAAAGGATGAACAGAGATGAGCTAATGGAGTTGTACCACCATGTATGTAAACCATGCTAAGTTTAATGTCATCTAATTGTGAAACACACGCAAATTTCTCAGGGTAAAGAATGTCTCCTACTTCTCTCTAGACCCAACCATAGTGGAATGTCATGAAGTTTTCTAATTACCACTCAGAGGCAAATGAAGCAACACTCTTAATTTGGATCATCTTGTAATTGTCCCTTGCCAAGCACAGGAAGAGTTAGAATAATAAGACATGCAGAAAACAAGATTTATATTATTATTATATATATATGTGTGTGTGTATGTATGTTTTTACAAGATTAATTTCAAATACTTTAAGTTGGAGGCTGAATGGCACCTAGATTTTTAAAGTGGGAGTTTCTAGAGATTGCTTAGTTCTTGAGCCAGTGTGTGCAGACTGGCTAATACAAACGGCTTTTGCTTTTGGAGGAGACAGTTCTTGAGAGGACACACTTCTGTGTTCTGCCAGACTGTAATTTTCATGTGTTTAACAGGGGTAGAGGTCTATTTAAAGATATATTTGAACAAATAGCTTTTGTAGGCAGAACCTCTTAGTTTTGCTGTAATTAAAGGAATAATACCAAAATGATTGCTAGCTATTAGAGGCTGTAGTAAAACATATCTTGACGTGTCTCTCTGTTAAACTTCTTTTCAAGTAAGTCAGTAATGCATTACGATGCAAGTTATAAAATCATGTGGAAAAAAATATTAGCTTTTACACCACTACCACTGACCAGATGGAGACATATGCTGTGTTTTCATTAGTGTGCTGCCCTAGTGACTTGGGTAAGCTTTAAGTACAACGCCAGTTGGCGATCACTTTCAAACAGCAATGCAAAATGTGCACGGGAAAACAAAGCTATTGTGAGATTATTTTTAAAAATTAAGCTAATGTTCTAGCAACTTGCTTCTAAATGCTTGTTCTAATTGGAAACATTCTAATCGAATGCTGCTGAGTGAAGCTGATTGCAGACTTAATTGCTCTTATGTAACAACTTATGTATCTGGCAGTAACACACACTGCATAATACTGGAAGGTTTTGAAATCAGTTTGTTCCCTTTGCCCCTTCTTTCTTTGTTGTTCTGTTTACTGTGCCCAGTTAATGTGCTCTTGTGCCATAATAATCTCTAGCTAAATGGTAATTGCTCTATTGACAGCACTACTGTACATTTTTGACACATCATTATTCATACTTAACCACTTGACCTGGAATAAATGTTAAACCAATTACTACTGAGAGCTTTTCTATGAGAAAATTGAGGCAAAGTTTAAAGATAATCAAAATGCAAAGCTGATCATGATAGCAACTGGAAAAATGGCAAATCCTATTAAACAGATTTTTATTAGCCAAGTTGATGCCAGTAGATATTATCTGGTAATTTAGTCTTATTAAAAAGAAAATAAAGCAGCTAATTGTTTACTATACTGGAACTTATTCCAGCTTGCAATTTGCAACTGAAATTAAGCTTTATGTGGCTCATCTATTTTGTCACATTGAAATATGAAAATCATTTGGTACAAAGCACATCTGCTCAATCCTTTCCATCTTCCTGGCAAATCCTCATTCAGTATGTTTCATACATGTTGAGGCATTCCATTCATGCATACAGAAGCAGTATTTTAGATATTCTTCTCTTACAAACCTAATATCTTCAGATCTTAAAGCTCACAATTTTAGTACTTTTCTTCCATTATACATACTTTTTACAACTATAAGAAATGTGTGAGTGTAATCCATTTTAAGCTTGGAGACTTTAGAGGGAATTTGGAAACGGAGAGTGACAGAGTTATTGTTAATGCAATTGTGTGAAAATTGTCCAAATCTCCCAGACCAGCATTTTATTTTGATAGTTAATTGCGTATTTGCTCTATTTGTGATTGTATTCTTAAAGGAAAGTAAATGTTCTCCAGTTTAGTTGTTTAAAAAGTGGCTTTTAAACTGATCTCAAATAATTTCCAAGGACTCAATTGCAGCACAATGCCTTCAGTACAGTGCTTACAGTAAAAGCTGTAATTATAAGAGAATGCCAAAAGACATCAAGAAAGCCTTAAAGGGATAGCATAAGCTTTTACTGCCCCCATCTGAACTCTGAGGCTTGCTTGAAAACCACCATTAGGATGCAGAATACTGATTGTTGATATGTCACTATTGCTGTCATGGGAGAACTGTTGTAAGGGCCAGAAGCTTACAGTGGTTTCTATATTAATGAAGCTTTTCCACACTTAATGAAAGCAAAGAAAGATTGGGGTTTTTTAATTAATAAAATATTAAAAACTAGGGAGGAAATCTCTTTTCATGTCGATCCACATTCAGAAGAGCAATAAGGTTCTGCAGCTGTGCTTTATCAGGCAGAAAAATCTTTTGTTTTTAAACATGCTCAACTCCCTATTAACTGCTTCAGTATCACATATGCCTATCAAACTGATACTAGATTGTTCAGAGGGCATTTAATAACTCAATTCTTTAACTTTTCATTCACGTTATCACTTCTGATTAGTTTTAAAGGAGCTTTCCAGTAAGTGTAAAGAACCACAAATTGTCTAATAAATTTCCAAAAACTGTTATGCAGACTAAACTCATCTAGGTCTCTCCCATTACTGCTGTGATTTTTATTCATAGGTGAGAAATCTCTTAATAATATTTCATTTGGAACCTTATAAAGTGTGTGTATATTTATTCTTAACATAAATACGTTTTGTCAAGAGTTAGCCTTCCAGTGTTGAGGGATTTAGGAATTTATTTCAGGTTTGACTTCCCAGTTTTTTATTGAGATATGTACCTCAGAATTTAAGCACTGCAAAGCATTTTCACTAGATAGAACCTTTTGTTTGGTCTACTTGCTCTTAAAATTTCTCCATATTTTTATTCCTATTCTGTGTCCTTTCCCATTAATGTGCATAATATATTAAACCTTGGGGGTTTTTATAGCCATGGATTCAGAGACCAAAAGTCCTGTTGTGTGCTTTTATTTTCTGTTTTATTGAGGGTTTTTTTTGATAGACCAGACATCTTTTTAGCTCAACAAACATGGATTCAGGATTTTAATGCATGTCTTGTATGGTAATGGGTGATTACGTCATAACTGCAGACCACATTTTGTTAATTCAGATAATCATTCATAAAGGCCACTTTTTCCTGGTAACTGGAAAACCACACAGCCTATAGAACAATCAGCAGCTTTATTTCAGCAAAGACTGTACACAGTAATTCCAATCAGGCCAGGGCACTTCAAATTCTATTTTTTAAATAGACTTCTTTTCCCTCTTCTTACCATACTGAATGAAGCATAGTATTTAGTATGTGCTCCTCAGATACAGTAAAAGAAAGACAACTAACACAACCAATATACTGTTGTTCCCTGTCAGTCTGCATTTTGTAACAGAGAGGACTGTACAGGTAAAGAGAGTAATTACTGTTGATAGGCTCACTGGTCTGGAGAAGATATAAAAAGATTGCTTATTAACATCCTGAGATTTTTCTACCACAGTGCATATTGTGATTTGTTTAATTTTCCAGCTTTTGAGTCCTTATTGTTATATTGTGCCAGAAAAAGAAAATAATCTGTTGGAGTTTTCATCTACAGTTTTCTGAGGGGAAAGGGTGTAGGAGAAAAGGATCTAAAGGCTGAAACTGTCACATGAATTCTGACTTTTAGAGATTTACGGAAATTGGTAAGATTCACCAAACTAACTATACATTTGTAACAAATAATGACCTTGAAAATAGCCTGAGTTCTAAACTATTTCCTCTTGTTGAAATGCTGTACCCATGCCAGAAAAAGTTCTTGGATTGTTCACAGAAATATGTAGCCATTACTGAACCTGGTTTGGCAGATTCATATGGGATTTATTCAGTGCACTTTTGGGGAAAATCTGTACTGTCTGAGACTTTGCTGCAATATTAGAATAGCAAATAAAGAGAAGAGGTAATTTCTCAGTCTAACAGAAGATTCTTCAGAAAGAAAAATGATTCTTCATTCACACTACTGTGTTAACAGGGTTCCTGCTGCTTATAAAAATAACTATTTGGAAGACAGTTATAGAGAGCCAAGAAGACAGGGAAATCAGGTTCCTCTCAGAAGAGATTGCAAGCACAATATGGTGTAGCTAATACTGCTTAATGGTGCTACACTTTATTGAGTCCTTTCTTGTAAAAGCGTAGCAAATGTCCAAATATCATCTTTAATATTCGTGTCAGGTTCAATAAAATTTTCTGTTATGTTTTCAGGCTTGTAAATCACATGTGAACAAGAAAGCAAATGCTGGGATTTTATCTTATGTAAGCTATAGATTCAACTGTAGGAAATATGAAACAAAAGTGTTTGTTTATTTGTGCAGCTTCACTTTGTGTGAGGCTATCAGTGTGATGATTCTTGGGTATGACTTTCTCCAGCTCAAATATTTGGCTGAATTTATACTCAGACAAACTATGTACCTCTGTATATAAGGGTATTTCTGAATCAAATGCGCTCCAGGTTTCAGGAAATGTTCTAGGTGTCAGTGAACGCAACCTTACTGGTTCAATAAAGAAATAAAAACTAGAAAAAGAGAGGAAATAGATCGCAGATGTGGTCTCCTCTACTTTTAGAGCAGAGCTATATCCTTAATACTTCGGTGGTTGTGAGTTAATCAAAGCCCTCAGTTGCACTCTTTCAAGGCTTTTCAGCATAGCAGGCAAACAGAATTTTGTCAGAATTTTTGGCTGAAAGAAAAAAGATCATCAGGTAGTGGGACAGTGTCAAATCCAAAGCTAGATGAGGATTGGAGTGTGGAGGAATGTGGAAGGGAAGACAACAGAGCTCTCTGCTTCCTGGCTAAAGGGAACCCTTAGTTAAGGAGGAATGGATATTGGGTTCACAGAACTAATGATATCAAGAGAGTGAGGGAAAAATACAGCCCCTGGTATTACAGAGAGGAGATCATAGGAATGGATGCACATGCCAGAAAAGGGGCCTTGCATTGGCTGTGACGGGATTACTGAATAAAGAACTTTGGACCTTACAAGGAGGTGGATAGTATGGAATCCGTTGAGGTGGATAGACTAGTGTCTCTTTTGGGGCCGGCTAAACACGTGTTCTGGTTTAACCTGACAGGTGGCTAAGCAGCTGCTCAATTCACTCCCTCCCACACTAGGATGGGGGAAAGAATTGGAAAAAAAAGTAAAATTGATGGCTTGTGATAAAGACAGTTTAATAGGGAAAATGATGATGATGATGATGATGATGATGATGATGATGATGATAGTAATGATGATAGTAATAATAATGTTTAAATAATTAGAATATACAAAACAAGTCGTGCACAATGCCACTGCTCACCACCTGCTGACTGAAGCCCAGACAATTCCTGAGTAGAGGCCCCAAGGCAGTTTTCTCCCTGGTTTATATACTAAGCAAAATGCCATACGGTATGGAATATCCCTTTGGCCAGTTTGGGTCAGCTGTCCCAGCTGTGCCCCCTCTCAGCTTCTTGTGCCCCCAGCCTCCTTCCTGGTGGGGTGTCAGATCCGGGGGGTGTTCTGGTGGGGTGCTATGACCTGCTGAACCGACTCCAACAGAAAGTTGCTCCGCACCCACTGCATTCACACAGACACACACACACACACACACACTGGATAGCTTCTTCGACAAGCCGACAGTAAAGAGGCAGGAAGGGTCTTTGTGCGGGATTCCACGGCAGATGTTTATTCTAGCTCCACCGTGAAAGGAAGCCAGGAACAAAAGACACTGAAGAGTGGAGAGTTCAGCTTATATATGGCGGTGGGGAAATCATCAGAGACAGGGGCAGTACATAGGCGGGACCTTGACATATAAGGAAAAAAGGGGCAGGGAAATGAACAGGCCAGTCAGGGAAACAGACCTAGGGTACATTGGCATGGTAGAACAAAGCATGCTGGGTGGCCTCCCCCTAACTTGGGGAGATCTCTGGAGGTCTGTCCTTTTAGGGGAATCTCTCATTCCCTGACTGGGATATTCGCTGGCTCCCACAACGGGGTATGGTGGGAAGCTGAAAAGAGCATGGCTTTGTATAAACACTGCTCAGCAACAACTAAAACATCAGTGTATTATCAACATTATTCTCATCCTAAACCAAAACACAGCACTGTACCAGCTACTAGGAAGAAAATTACCTGTATCCCAGCTGAAACCAGGAGAATACGGCTATGAGACAACCTAGAAGACAGAACCAAGCAAAGAACTTCTATTCAGCACACACTGCTGCCTTCTTTAACTGTACGCTAACACAAGTGCAGAAAGCTTTGGTTTAGAAAAGTAAGTCTCTGAAAGAGAGTGTAACTAATTGATTTGATTGTGTTATCTGCAATATGATTTGGTCCTGTTGTTTCACCAGCTTATGTGAAAGCTGTACTAGAAATGAAAAAACCCTGAAGCATAACCAGTGTTCTCCAAGATGGAGGGATTAGATTAACACACCCCTCCCCCATCCCCCGAAATTTTAAACCCATGTTCTCCTATCATAAAGATTGCTAGGCTGGTGTTATTCAGATGAATGCCATATGGATCTGGACAAATCTTTGAATTATTTTAATCCCATGAAATATTTTCTGTGAAAGCAGATAAAATTCTTCCACATGCCTAATGCTGTTTAAAGTTTAAAATGTGATGGTTTTTTCTTACTATCTACTCAAAATTTCAGAAGAGAAGCATTACTTTTCAGCAACAGTAACTTCAGTATTACACAATCATTTTGCTCTTTAGTCTCTCTTACAAAGATAGAGATTATTCCAGGATAAGAAAAATGGATTCTTACTTTATTAATTTTTGAAATTGTTGTTATAGTGGGTGTCACATGGGTATTGATGTTACTGGATTCATTTGCTTTTTCGGTTGTCATAACAGGGTTCAATTGGAGTGATATTAAAATGCTGAGTTGTGTTCAATAGTCAGAAAGTAAGTGTATAGCAAAAACCTCATTTCACTGAGATGAATGTGGCAAAATGTTGTCTTTCTTGCACTTCTCAGAGGACACTGCAAAAGAACTTGATTTACCAGCTTTGAAGAACTGACTAATATATTACATTCTTTGAGATGATTTTTTATGATATCTTCTAACAATATAATTATAAATGTGCTTGCCAAAATGCTGGTTTCGATTTTTGAAAATTGAGCTGGGAAGCTACCAAATATCTTATTGTGCGGTTGGCATCCAGAATAAGGCACCTTGAACCAATAGCATATTTTTAAATTTAGATACCGGGTAAGTGATTGGGTGAACACTGAAGGTGGCAGATCTGGAAAGCTCCAGATGTGCACATCAAGTTCTGCATGGCATGATTTCCATCGTTTTGCTCACTTGCAGAGATGTGCCAAGTGCTTGGAGAGGTGCCAGCAGATTACTATAACAAACCTTGAGCCCTTTAATGTTTAAGGGTATTAAAAACAACAGATGTAGCATGTTAATAATAATAATAATTTTAAAATCTCTGGTTTTTTAGCTATATGTAGAAAGCCAAAAGCTTTCTTACAAGAGCTGATATCTGTGTTCTAATTCCCTGTAAATTGACTGAATTTATAGATTTATACTCTTCATGAATGAAGCATTGTACTCTTCTAACTAATGAGCAAGCATCTTTAGTAAGCATGCATAAATACTTGGGGGGCATGCTCCTAAGTTTTATCTTTCAGTTTCTGCATGGTGGCAGCAACTGAAGAAAGAAACCAATTTGTTGCCATGTTTGCTTTCCTGATAGTTCAAGCTTATTAATGCCCCAAACTACAAAGTGATACTGATACATTAATCCCTCTGAACAGGAAAGAGATCTATAATGTAATTTAAGAAGCATGTACTCTTGTCCCATTTTGAATTGATTGATCCTGGTTTTCTTATCACAAGCAGTGACAAGTGTTGAAAGTACAACGAATTTGTGTAATTAGAGATAAATTAATCAGGATACATTTTCTTTCTATGAAATACCAGGAATGTTAGAGAAACTGCCTTGCTTTGTTAAAGCGCTATGGTTTTCAGCAGAAATACAGGGCTAATATATTGATTGGAATTCATTTTAGAGCATTAAATACTGCATGTGCTACTTCTTTTTTTTTAATTGGCATGAAACTAGAAGCAACAGAGAGGCCAGTACGGAAAAGCTACACCTCATTTGTCTGTGTGTCATCTGGTGTAGATCAGGCATGGTTTCTGTGACGTTCATGAAGTTCCAGCAGTTTAAAAGGTAACATAAATGAGATCAGGGTTTGCTCCATTTTATATAATGTAAGGAGAGCAAAGAGCTTAAATGAAAGAACAACCACAGCTGCCATAGAGCAAAAAAAAAGTACTAATGTTGTGTTTATTTTATTACATTTATTTTATTAATGTTTTGTATATTTTATTACAATTTTAATAAAAATATCCAAGTAGCCCAGGAAAAATAAAAAAAGAACCAATACTTCACATGTTTAGCATGGTCAAGATATTTATTGCAATAAGATTCATGGCAGACTGTATGATTTCTTTTAGTACTTCACCTGTGACACTATAAATAATACATATTTATTTAAGTAGAGCTATTATAGACTACTATTTATGTTTTACATAATTTATAGACAGTGATCTCCTAACACATGTAGATAATATTCTCTATGAAAAAAATGTTCAGAGTAAATTAATTTTCAAGAAATAAAACAGTTACTTAAACTGAATTGAATCAAAACCTGCATTTTGAAGGCACAGATTGATAACTGCTTTTTTAAAGAACAGTATTAACTTCCCTTTTCCAGCCTGTGAACTTTAGTGTTATATTTTTTTTTAATTGGCATGAAACATTAAATAACAACAGAAAATATAAACGCTTGAACAGAAGTCTGATTACTGCTGAAACTTCAGAGATCCTGCTTTTATTTCAGATGAAGCACAGGTCTGTAGTTAGAAATACATCTGTAGAATTTGTGTACATTTTTATGCAGGTTGAATGGAAACCTGACCCAAATTATACTGAAGTTGTAAGATCATCTTTGCATCTGTGACTAAATTCAGATAGGAAATTGTTTGGGAATTCTGTGTTCACATTTCCTTGGGGAAGAATCCTATTAAGAATATCTTAGCTACTGTGCAGCCTCTAATAGCTGTATTTATTTACATCCAGAAGGACAGTGATTTCCTCGTGAGACAGCAGAGGAGCCTTTATATTGTAAATCTGTTATAACTTTCTAATTTCATGTGTGAACACATTCCTCCGTGTCTCATCTTTTCCAGGACAGTTTAGAAAATTACTTATATCAGTAATAAAATTCCACATTCCCTATACAAGTGTCTTTATAGATGGTTGTTTACTCCAAGGTCTGGGTTTTTTCTATTTCAGACTGATGTTTACTATACTGTTTTTAGAAACGTAGTAGAGGTTGCTGTAGCATGGTGTGCACGGGGCATCAGATAGAAACAGTAATGTTTTTAAATTCCTTCAGTATATTTTCTCTCTCCCACAATTACACTGCATTTTTAAACTCCTGAGTGCTGCATATTTTTATCTGTGTTGAATCAAGTCTGGATCGAGGTATATAGAAGCTTTCTTTTTAAATCATCAGCTCTGTTTTGCCAGGTTAAGCAACAGAATAGCATTGCAATCTTTTTAGTGAGCATGAACTGTGTGCTATTTTTTAAGGGACCGATCTGGAGTTTTCTTGAGGGAAAGTTTCCTGTTGACTTTGTCAGTTTTGGCTCAGGCTCCAATGGCTGTTCTGTATACTTTCATTAGGAGGATTAAAATGTACTCTTTCATTAGTTAAGTGCAAAGTGAATTTCAAATGAGTCAGAATATATTTAAAGTATAACTGTCAAATCATTGGTATTGATTTAGACACTGTTAAACAGGGGCAGTGCTAACACACAAGGGTTTATTCTTTGTTATGACTTGCTTATAACCCCCATTGATGATAATGGGAATTACAGGCATGTCCTGAAGGGAATGTGCCCTTTGTAAATTCCCTATAAGCCTTAGATTAAGGAGCCACAGTTCTGTGAGAGTTCAAATACCTTTTGTGTGTAGATGAAACTTTGTGAGCTCTCCTGTGTCCTTTCTTAGCAGTTCTTGGAAGGTAGATCTTTCAGAAAGAAATGTATCCCAGAGCTGTTGTCTTGTCTTTCCTTATCTGACAGGGAAGATGCCAAGATACTGTGCTGGGAAATAGGCACGCTTTTGTCCAAAGTGTGCAGCAAGAAAAGGTAATAGTTTGTACAGGGCCCTGACTGATAATATAAATTTCTAGTGTAACAAGGAAAGATTTGTGCAAAACTGGTAGGAAAGTAAAACATGTAAATTTTTTTTTCATACTAATAGTGTATAAATCAGAAACTAAAAGGACAATAAAAATAGGATATAAACAAAATATTGTGGTAACTTCCGTAACTATTCATGTTTTTGCTTTAGTTAGTGAGGTTGCACACTTTATTTTTTCTGAATTAATCCACTGCCTTTGCTTGGTGTACTGTTATGTGAACCACTTCATTCCCCAGGTACTATGCTTGCTATCCAGATCAGAAGATTATATGTTTATTATATTTCCAGGCATTTTCGGTTCACACAGCACTGTAAAACACAGTGTGAGACAGCATGAATTTCACCATCTACACGTCCATTTGCTTTCTTCCAGAGCATTACTGCTCTAATGGGATTTGAAGGGGGCACCCATCACAGGGAATATGTGGAATAGGAACCTGCTGGTCACCCCAGGTTTCTCCTATATTTCGTGATTCTGAAATTCTTCTTGTGCTAATGCTAGTATCATTTTCTCTCACTTCCATTCTTCTCTGCTTGTAGGTTTGGGGCTTGATTCAGTGTTTGCTTCTGTCTCAGCCCTACTGCTGATCCTAAACTTAGCAAGTTTCTGCCTTCATCTTCTGCACGTCTGGTAACACCAAAATTTGTTAGGCACCTTAGTCTAGTTTCAAAACTCTCTATTAAAAAACAACAACAACAACAACAAAAACCACAAAAAACAACAACCCCAACCAACCAACCAAAAACAAACAAAGAAAAAACAACCAACAAACCAAAGAAACACAAAAAAACTTTTCAGAGGGAACAGAGAGGACTGGAAAACTGCTGATTCCTCCTTTTTGACACTGATGACTTAGAAGCACACCCATAGCCCTTACCTTGCCAGGAGAAGAAGGTATTGCTTTTGTTCTTGTTCAACTAATCTTAGGAGAGGAAAGTGCTGAATTAAGATACCCTGTCCCTTGGGTCACCGCTGTAATGAATAAGTTGTATCAAATGGCACTCTAACCTCTTTTTGTACTTCTAAAACAAACTTTTTGTCAGAGCCCTGCAGGCACTAACCAGCTTCACTGTTCCTGCCCTGCCAACACCACCCACTCACAGGCACAGGATGGCATTCTGCCCCAGCCTTCTTCCTGCCACAGTGGTGCCATAGACCTGCTTGCCCCTCATCCTGTCACCAGGCACTTTCATGTCTCACACCAGTTATAGGCATGGCTTAATGCTCTGCCCTGGCCAGTGCTCTGTGGCCCTGCAGCCAACGCCTGAGTGTCCTGCCCACCTGTCTCCAGCTGTGACTGTGCTGTTGGGGGAGGAGATGGCCTGGCCACCTGCCGTGGGAATGCAGCCCTGCTCCTGCTGCCTCCCCGCACTCTCCATCCTGCTGCATTCTCTGGCAGATCTCCTGCTGAAAATTTGAATCTTGATTTGTATGACGAGCATGCCCCTCCGGCCCCAGATCAGGTACTGAAGCCTCTCGATTTCCAACATACCCAGGTGGCTCTCAGGTTTCTCCTTACCTCCTCCTTACTCTGCACAAGAGAGTTGCTGAATTTTCTAGTACATCCTTAGTACCAAGCTTTTTGGACCTGTCTTGGAAGCTAGGCAATAAAAGCTGTGTACCTGCATCCTCTTGTGAATCTAGATATTTGTTCCAGGTCCTATTTGAAGAATTTTGTCTTGAAGAAAGCAAAACCAGGTACATGAGCTAGTCCAATGAAGTCTATCCTGTAATGGTATTAATTTGCAGGCTTGGTTCTCCCTGAGTCTCTCCAATCTTTCACTCTCTACAAGTAAAGATGCTACCAAGAGCTTTCCTGCTCCTGAGGGCTTTAAGACCACTGAAAAAAATAACATATAAATGTATTTACTAAAAAAAAAATCTGTTCAAATTCTTATCCCTCATAGACATGATTCCAATAAAGAGCATCCTGCCGGACCAGATACAAACAATACAACAAAAAAACATAACAACAGGTTTGGAAAATAATTTACTTTGTCAAAAAATGTACCAAACAAAACTGCTCACATTTAAACCCTATGAAAAGGGTCAATACTTTATAACTAAACACATCCAATCTTAAAAAAACCAAACAAACAAGCAAACAAACAAAAAAGTGAGTGAAACTAATGTTGGTGTTCACAAAATTATGAAAGCTGACCATCCAATATCAGTGTACCAGAAGAGAGATAATATGTATCTATGAGGATGCGGTTCTCAGCATTTTGTGAGCATACCACTTCCATTAATTTAAACCCATGATTTTTTCATAAATTCAGTTTTTCACTACAGAATGTTTAGTTTTTCTTCCCCCCCCCCCCTTTTTTTAGTAGTTTAAGCACAATCCAAATCCTGTAAACATTTTCCATCTGTTTGTGGGCCTTTCTCAGATGAGTTTTACTTAAAACATAGTTTCAAGGGAATTGCTACCATTTGTCTGACTTGTCATGACATTTTAGTGATTAAGAGTTTTTTGTTTTGGAGACAAATGAAAATCAACCAAGTAGAATCACTTTGCATATTCTGAGTCACTCTGCCCTTTGCTGTGTGAGGACAAACTAGTTTTACTGTTCTGTGCAGTCTCAGTACAATAAAGTCTACTGTTAGAAACAGTCTTTTGAACTTAGTTGATGCCAAGTGGTGAAATGACTCAAATACCGATAAGCTTATGCAGAAATGTTGGCAGGCCAGCTCCAAATGACCAGCATTGTTCTGCTAAAAGTGTTCCCATTAAGCCTGTGAACTTGCCAGTGCCACACTGGATGCATTTTTACTGAAGTAAGTGTGTATACAAAGAATTTTTTTCCTCCTCTTTCCCACTTATATATAATTGAAGCAGAAATGGACTTCTTACAATGTGGAAGGTTCTTTAGAGTTCCTACATACTACGTCATCTAATTCATCATGGAATTTGCTTGGCAATTCCCCCCACATGACATCTTGCTCGACCTAAAAGAAAAAAGAAGCATGCTGCCAACATAATTATCCTTTATTTCCTGGTGCAATAATTTTAAAAAGAGAGTTGACACATTCTGTAGGCTTTCCAAAGGGAAAATAGTTATATCACACATTCGAAATGAAATCCTCTTTTGAGTTTTTTATTAATTAATGTCTCTATTTGGTGAGGAAAAATACTTTAATAGAGGAAGTGGAACTAGAATTGAGTAATATCCTTGCAACAAAGTTACAAATCATATTTTCTCCGAGTTTTGAGTTTTTAAATTGGATTCGGTTTGTCATTTTTTTCTTTACTGCATGGGTTTTCCGGAACACAGTAAGGATTACATTCAAGTCTTTTAGAAGTATGCTTCTATGTTCACCATTCAGTTACTCATAAAAATGTGGTTTATTTCCCTGAATGCTCCTTGATTAGTGGACTTAAAGCCAGATATGATTTCAATACTGATGAGAAAATGTGAAATGCTCACAGAATGATTACTTGCATAGATTTTGAAGAAAATTCAAAGAAAAATTGTGACTTTAGAAAATCAAATAAAAATAGATATTGAAAACATTATCAAAAGCCATAGAGTATTAGAAAATAAGCAATTCATAATACTGCTTCTCTATCACCAAAAATAACCCAAATATATGAGAATTTTAAAAATAACATATAGTAAGTAAAAAGGAAGCTAGTAATTTAATATAAAAATAAAATTCATAAAGCTTTTTGTAATTTATTAGTATAACCTATAGATTAAAAATTACAATTTTTAGAAAAGCTTTAAGACTCTAACACGTGTTGAAAGTGTCCAGGGTCTATAGAAAGCCAGTGAGAAAATTAAGTTAGTCATTTCCTATAGGACTTCTGAAATGTGACACGTAGGTTCCTCAGTCAGGCTCACGAAACCCTTTGATCCCAAAATTGGTTTGAGAAAGACTAGTCCTAATGTGAGATAAGTGAAACACAAGTTATGTTAGTGATAGGAGAGAGAAAGATAGAAGAATTTCCTAAATTGGTTTTCAGTTACAATTTCAGGTCCACCTGCAAATAACTTATTTTAAATTATTATAAATTAATGTTTTTTCAATTCACCACTTTTTAAATAGAGAAAACACCCCATGGAAACAATATATCAAAAGTGAAAGTAGAGATCTTTTCACCTTCACTACCAAGGTTTTCATCTTTTCGTCCCTTATTTTCTTACTCTAAAATTCCCATAGAAATCTTTTGAGTTGAAAAAACCAAAAATTCCTCAAGGCAGCTAGTTGTCCCTGTTTTCTGATCCCTTGATTTCAAAAGAACTGTGTTAGGTAAGGATCAAGGCTTTTACCAAGAGTGTTACTGGTAGTCTGTTATACAAACCTGAAGTGATCAGATAAATCCATCCTGTGGAAAGGACCAAGCAGCAAGACACAGACAACAATCGAGTGGCAGAGAACTCACAAGCTGGATCACAAAGTGTCCGAGTCTTCCATGCACTTTGTCCTAGTAGTGCAAATAATACAAGTAACACTTCAGGACTTTTTTTTTCAAGTGGATGACAGAAATCCAGAACCTTCTTTTCTCTTTTCAGGTTACCGAAATCCCCAAAAGTTAAGTTATTTTCTCCTCAGAAACCAACTGATACGCTGTAACCAGTAGCAAACTAAAAAAAAAAAGAAAAGGAAAAAAAATGCTTGTTCAGAACCAGTGCTTAGGGGTTTGCTTATAGGTGTCATTGTGTCTCACATCCCTGCTGTGAAAATCAGCTTGCATTTGAATGTGCATCTTGACCCATAAATGTCACCCTGGTCCACTGAGCATCTTGACTTCAACATTTCCTGTTGTAAAACGGACAATGGGATAACACTTCTTTTTCTGAAGGAGGGACCTGTGACAATGTGTGCATGTGTGCAGTCAGGAGAAACTGCAGCACTCGGGATTTAAAAGCATGTCATCAGCCACTGAGCGGGAGATCACAGGAGAACGAAGTTGCTGGACAGTTTTTGAAAAACACAAGGATTATCATTTCTGTTTCCAAGCCACTTCTCCTTTTCACAGACCTGAATCCTTCTTGGCTTCTCTCCATCAATGGCTCAACGATGTGCCCCATACTAGAGCAAGTCCAGCTGTGTGATACAGCAAGTGCCTTCGAACAATAAAGTAAGAAAACGCTGCCATTCCTGTGCACGCATTGTTTATGTTGCTAGCCTTTTCTTAATTACATGCATTTTCTAGTATAAAACATCTTAACATTGTGATCAGAAATGGAGAATGCGCCGAGAGGTTCATGTAGAATAAAAGTATTTCCATCTTTACAATCTCTTGATGATAGTATAACAGTTTTCTTTTTTTTTAAGAAAAACCACATTTTTGCTCCAGAGGATATTTACAAGTCATGTTTTTTATGGCATTGCTTCACAACCAGAAAGAAGCACACCTTGATCAGATTTCAACCTCAGTCCTTCGCTTTAAAGACAAAGTGCATAATTCTGTTACCTACTTGAAATTTAGGGCTTCCGATTTGTTTTTGATATTAAATCTTTATAATAGTATTTGTACACTTTCCTGAAGACATGAGCAGAGTACAGTGGTTCTGAAAATGTCCATGAGTACGCTTTTAGAAACTACATATGTCTCTGATTTTAATTAAATTATGCAAAGAATGATACTGTCTTTTGAATATAATATAGAATTATTTAACAGTCATTTAACTATATCCATTGCTTAAATACCAATTTTCACCCCACTGCATCAAAGGAGTATAGATTACAATCTTTTTATCATGAAGAATGATCATGAAGATCAAAACATAGGTGTTTTTTCCTTCAAAACATAACACATACAGTTTGATTTTAAAAGTGCCAAAAGGCTTCTCCATTTTTTGCTTATGTCTGCTTATGTATAGATAACAACCTGAATGTTTTCATATCTTTTCTTGCACTAGAAACTCATTTGATATTACTTTGAGTGACCTTTTCTCGATGATCAGTATTATAAATGAAAGAGGATTTGAATATGCACACAGGGAAAACTTATTATTTGAGTATTCATCACAAGTACAATATCTGGTGTTGTCCCAAATGTCTGTATTGGGACAGCAATACAAAGGCTAGAACCTGATAGAAACTCTGATATAAATGTCAGCTCTTATCAGAATCTAAACTGTGGTGATTAACAATAGTACCTTACGCACTGACACATTTTCACAGATATTCTCCAAAGCAGTTTTGAAGTGTTTGATAGATCTCATTAGAGCACTTTGATGTCTCCATTCTTCATATTCAGAAGTAAAAAACCCAGGGTAGGATAAAGTTGCTTAGATGGAGATGGGAGAAGATATTAGAGAAAAATTGCGTTGTTTATAGCTGGTTAGAAGAACCCACATTCAGTGAGGGAAACAGAAAGATGTGATTTTGACTGTATGCAAGGTTTTAAATTTCTAATTGTGTTTTGCTAACATGTATATTTGTCTATGTACATACTCATTTAAAGAATATTGTTCATTCAGATTCAGAGAAATTAATCAGAAAAAGAAAGACAAAACACCTATAAAGAGAAAGTAAATAATTTACCAAGAATCACCAAAATGTTACTAGATCTTGTGATTCATGTGTTGGATGAAAACCAGGCTTTTGGGGATTGAGAGTTACAGGAAGAGGAGATAAAATATGCAGCATGGCATAGTGTCTTTTTACCATTAGCCATTTTATATCTGAACTTAATCAAAAAAGCAACAGAGAACTGCAGACCTTTTGTTTAACTATAAAAAACATTACAGTTTTTAAGTCCTTTCAAAAGAAATTAAATCACCTGCTCATTGTTTTTAATTCTGCTTATTCCCTAAAAGCTATGCACTTCTACAAGCGCATTTCTTTCCTTTGATTTCTTTAATTTGCAGTTTTGCCTACTGAATAGGCATCCTAAATGTAATCATTGCAATACAGAATCTGAAAAACAGATGCGAAATTTTGAAGAAAATATTTGGATTTGTCACAATTATTTCCACAAATAAAACTAAAGATCCTTTTTAATACTGAACATAAATGCAAGTCTCTAGAACTTGCAGAACTTCTAGTAAGTTGTAGAGTGCCTACAGTGTTGTAAAAAAAAAAAGCTAAAGCTTGTGTGGCAGATAAATCATGTATAAACAATGGATTCTAGACTATTGAGTCTTAATAAAGACAATGTGTTTTCTAAATGCTACTGTTAATAAATTTTTTAAATGTTAGTTGCACTTATTTATTTTTCCATTTTGATATAATAGGATGATTGGGTTCCCTAGATATATCATTACAGGAGATAAGTTTTAAGCAAAATGTTGTCTATTGGAATAAAAATCTTCTCATCTATAGTAGTTCTGGAATAATAAATAGAAATAGTCTACGTTCAAAAATACATCTACGTGCACATTTTATGTGCAATTTAACATATTCAGTACTCCACACTCAATTCATTCTCTTGAAAGTTTTACTTCAAAACAACTTCATTGTTTTAAGTGACTAAATTAAAGCTTTTTAGTGTTTCCTGCAATCTCCCATAGCAGAAATAAAATCAGTTTTAATTTATTTTATTTGCATACACTGTGGATATAATTATTGCTGCAGAGTCTTTTTAATTGTTTTCAACTAAGTGCTTGTCTTTAAGTTGAAATAGACTTCTAATTCTACATTGTTGATATTCCCTTGTTAATTTTGACAAAGCATCATAAATCCAGGTATTTAGGCTTATTGAATTTTGAAATGAGGTGATTAGTTGGAACATGGATGAATGAACTGATGCAAAGCAAAATGAATTTTATGATTTACTGTCATTTACAAGTTCCTTTGGAACTGTTATGCACAAATTGTAAAATGTATTAAGAGGTAAGATATCGCAGTTATAATCAACAATGTAAAATTCTCTCAAACAAAAGTATTCAGGCAACTGCTCAAAAACAGTAATTGTTGAATAAGTGTTTGTTATACCCAGTTAGGTTTTATTATAGATCATCTTTTCCCCTCCAAGATTTCATTCAGCAGAAAGGTATCTATAGAGACTTCCAGCACCAGTCAGTAATGTTAAACTTCCAAAGCTGTTACTATTATAATATGCTTTAAAATACTAATGTATATTAGAAGAGGCATATTTAGGATTAAATATCCCATTTATCTTTTTTTTTCACTTAAAGTTTATAATGGTTATTAGCTAAAGGTAACAGCAAACTACAGCAATGTATTCCCCTGATCTCTGGTCATCCATATTTCTATTATTGCTGGTTTTGGAGGGGTTTCAGTAGGTTTTAAATGAAAATAATAGAAATTCAATAATTTTGCCTATGTGGTACAAATGCTAAGACATGCAAGTATGAAGTAAATCATGGATGCGTTGTGTTTTTATTTCCAATTAAATACAGACTTGAGTTACTAGAAAAGAAAGAAAGAATCTAGATGTACATTCAGAAACTAAGTTCAAAAGCCAAAGACCTTGAACTCTACAGCTTGGTAATTTTAATTTTAGGCATATTTTGAACATAAAAGCCTTCAGGAGATAAGAGCCCCAAGAACAGTTTCTCTTAATTCAAATTACAATTCAAAGACCAAAACTTACCCTGAAATTTGACTGAACTGCTGCAGGCCTCCAGAAAGACAAATTATGAGAACCCTGTGTGGTGGTTCTCCTGTGCTGGTGCAGGAAAACTTAAAATCAGGCTCTGCCTATTCTTCTAAGACCTGGGTTCCTGTCAGCTCTAAAGTGGGAAGTGCAAGAGCTTTGTGCTTCTTTACTTCTCTAAACCCTGCACTAACATCAAGGTTTGGGCAAATCATTCCAAATTTTCAGCCTCCTTTTTCTTCTGCAAGCCAAATAACTCTAGATGAAATTTTATGGAGTAGATCTGCTTCTTATCAAGAAAGGTAGTAAAAACCTCAGAGTCTTGATGTGCAACCTTTGCTAATGACTTTCTCTATATATTTTACAACCATTTGTAAGAAGCCTTCTATTTTATATTTTAATCGTTTTGTTGAACAAAAGTTCCATATAACCATTTAACTTCAGAGGCTAATTTTAAAAGGTTTTACAGTAAATTTTGTGCTTATGAAAAGATGTAAAGATTTCCATACAAAAGCAAAAGTAAATCTTGTTATTTAATATCCTAGTTTTGAGGCCTTATGGGAAAAAAAATTACTCTCTTGCCATGTTTCTAATTCTGAATTTTCTCTATAGGTTTGGTTTTTTTTTTAGCTTGGTGTAATATTGTCTTGATGCATCTGTCATAAAACACTAAATACTGCATGGATGCAGAGCAAACTCTGGATTTAGCATGTTCAAAGTCTTACATTGTTTTCTGGTATGAAAGATAATTACAAGATGAACTACTTATTTACAAACAGTAATATCTACTTCCACCTCTTTTCTCTGCTACTGAAAGCAGAGAGAAGCCAAATCTTATGGCATAAAAATTTTCTTCTGAAATGCTCCATCTCTTATCCTTGAATAATAAAATCATAGAATCATTAAAGTTGTTAAAGACCTCCAAGATCATCAAGTCCAACCTTTGGCCCTATACCACTATGCCTGCTAAACCATAGTGAAGTGCCACATCCACTGGTTTTTTGAACATTTCCAGGGATGGTGGCTCCACTATCTCCCTCAGCATTCTGTTTCAATGCTTAGCCACTCTTTCAGTTAACAAATATTTCCTAATATCCAATCTGAACCACCCCTGGCACAACTTGAGGCCATTTCCTCTTGTCCTACCACTAGTTTCCTGGAAAAAAGACCAACCCCTGCCTAGCCACATCCTTCTTTCAGGTAGTTGTAGAGGTTAATGGAAATAAATTCATTAGCTCTGTCTGGGATGGGACCAGTGATATAGCCTTAGGTCTGTGACTCACATATGCTCATTAATTAATGCTACCGTAAATATTATTGGCTTGAAATCTGTGCCACCCCTACTCCCACCCTGCTAATTTATGGAGACATTACAGATAATGGCAGGGCTGTCTTTGTTTGCAAAGTAGAGAGGAATCATGATAGACTAGAACGAATAAAGTATGTGGTATATTGCAGGGAGTTTTATTAGACATACTGTTAGGACTCCACTTTGTCATACCTTTTAATGCACCATGTGATGAACTTCACTGAACCTGCAGCCTACTGCATATATTTGTATGGATTCTGGTTGAACAAACCATACGTTTTTATGCACCTTTAGGGCAAAAAATATTCTGTTGGAAATGGCTGTTCACATTCTTCCATTTTTGGTGTTACATCTTCACAATGTTATATTTAATTAAAATTCATGGCAGGAGATTTACTTTGTCAGTATAAGAAAGGTGATGGTGTCTCTGTCTGATTAAATGATCAAATATATTTCCCACAGAGAACAAAGATGCATTTATGGGTGTGAAAGCAATTATTTATAATCTTGAAACTTTTTTTTAATTTTATTTTTCGTCTTGTCAGTGTTGATGTGTTTTCAGTCAAATGTTACTTCGAGATCTGATTTCAAGCTTCCATTCTCAACTTCACTTAATCACATTTACCTACACTAACAGATAGCTAAAATGAGTCAATACTATAACAGAAAAAATGTTTAATCCCACAAGTGGTTTTATTTTATAGCTATTTACCTTGAGGCTTACCTCACATTTACATGACTTTACTACAAGTGGGCTGATGCTCGTTCAGTTAGTTGCATTGAAAACTTTAGAGCTTATAACAATACTGCACGTTTACAGCAAAGTACAGGATATTGAGCCCCTCTGCTGTTTAAGGATGAAAATGAGATGTAAAAATTATAGTTACTGAGCAATTATCCAGTGGTCAGTTGGGTACAAAGTTCCTTAAAAGCTGGACTCTTTGGCTTATTCAAATTTAGACTCTTAATTACCTATGTGTGAAGATAACATGCTCTGATAAGAGTTCCAAGGTTGTTTTTTAAACACCTTGACAGAAAACTCGGGGGTTTTTTGGGGGGAGGGGTTTATTCAACCTTTGTTTCAAAGGTGAAAACTGTATCATTATATTTAACTGGCTACCTGCAGTTCATTAGTGGCAGCATCATTAAGTAATACTGGAACATTTGTAGTGGCTGATCTTTCAAGCATTTAGCATTCACGATGACCTCGTTAAAAGTAACAAAGGTTCAGGCTTCAGTTCAGCAGAGTTGCCCATTCACCAAGGCGACTGGCATAGCAAAGTAATCTCTGTGTGTCACTTTTCATTAATCATGCTACTTTCCTCTTCACGAAATTCCAGCAGATAATTGTTACTAAATGCGATTTGCAACACCCTGTGCTGTGGTTGAAGGACCAGAAATAGGCAAACAGATAAAAACATTGTTTAGCTTGCAGGCAGCAAGTGTTTGCTATTCAAAGGTATCAATGCATAAACATTGATTTAGCCATGAGCTGACACTTATAAAGCATTTGGTGTTTCCAGAAAGCCCTGTGGTCAGGCTAAGTAATATCCAAGGGCAAGTACTTTTACCTGTATAGCAAGGTTAGATTCTATATGTCTGATCCTGAAATTAATCAGTTTTCATAATGTTAAGCTGCTTCAGCACTGCCATAGGTCACAACAAAGTACCAAATTAAACATTTGCATGTGTGGTAGGAAATGTGTTCTCATGTAAGTTTGCTTATGACTATATTGAACAAATATTTCATTAAGTTAACAGTTTTACACTTTTAGTTAATCATTATTTAGTATTTATTTAATTCATACCTTTGCCATATCTCAGAAATTATTTCATGAGACTTCTCTATGCTCTGAAATTTCTAGGATAAATTTATCTTCATTTCTATCTGCACCTTGTAAACTTCAGTGAGAACTGAGAGGTTTTAGAAACACACCAATGAAATTCCAGAGAAAGAGGTTCTTACATGTTTGTCTCATGGCCCAAAGATGCAATTTTGTTCAACACCAGGACAGATTCTTTTCTGTCACAAAAGTTAAATTCATAGAGTTTTTAGAACTTGTTCTGGTGTTCCTTAGCAAAAGGCAGCGTTTGATTGCTGCTTATGAACTAGGATTGCATTCCTGTGCTTGTGCAAAATCTTGATCTTACTTACCTGCAAGTTCAGAGAGCAAAAACAACAGTGAAGTAAACTGTAGTTTTAGTGTGAACGTTTTAGATCACCTACATCATGGAACAACTGGTTATGGAAGTGTTTTATTTACCAGTTTTTCAAATAGGTTCAACTTGTGACTTACAGAAAATAAATTAATGCAAAGTCAAACAAAATTCAGGACTCAAACCTACTCACATCACATCTCAAACAAGAATTGTTTGAGAATGTAGCAAACAAAGCAAAGCTACAGTACAATTTCTTCAGAATGTGGTTTTAAAAGGTGACTGGAAGTGCCTGCATTTCTTTTGAAGTATCACAGAAGAACACCATGATTAGTTGGAGACTTCTTATGTTTAAATATAAGTTGCTGTAGAGTTTAGTCAATTCATGATTATTTAGGTTAATAGTACAGAATAATTCAAAGCAAAGCTATTGACAATGCAAAAATTTACTAACTAAATTCAGAGAACATATAATGTGAGAATGGAAAAAATATTTATCATTTCTGAAGAACCAATGTGATAAATTATTATGAAAAGTCTTCATTTAAGTGGTAAATAGGGTCCATATGTATAGTGTGATCATTTGCTTTGAAAATGGTGAGTGATGGTACCAGTTCATACATAGATCAGATGCACACCACTTCTGATTTGAGCGTGATTTGATCTGAGCAATCAGAATTAGCAATAGAATTAAACAAATCTAAAGTAATAGAGCTATGACACAAAAATACTGCTTGGTGTTAGTAACTCAAACATAAAATAGGTTTCTTGAATTTCATAGAACACAGTTTTCTCAATATGGCATTTCTAAGGATGTTTGCAATATATTCACTTGAGGAGATTTTGTTTATGTTCCCCTAAGAGTCTCATTTTCTGAAAAATCTATCCTTTTTCTAATACTGGACCATGACAGAATTTACATCTTTCCAGGTACAGATGTGCCTGTTTTGCATTTAGTAACCCTCACCTACAAGCTAATTTTTTTGGTACAAAAGACATTGGACAATTAATTTCTATTCACGCCTATGAAATTCTATCACATTTCCACTTAGCCATTTCTTTTCCAGCCTGAGAAGTCCTGGTTTACAGAGTAATTTCTTGCATGGAAGCATTCATTCTTGAATAGTGTCCAAATGGGATACTGTTGCAGTACTTAATTCCAACTTAAGTGCCATCTGCTAGTAGAATATTCTCTGCCAACATTTCTCTCCACCATTTAATAAGAAAGGTAGTACTGTCTAAAAACCAAGAACGGGTTCTCAGGTACTTTCTAGTATATGTCTCTTGGCTGCTCCAGCAGCTGGTAAATTCAGTTTTATTCAAAGGGTCTGCTATTTGCTTTTATTTGGAGGAGTGGGGTGTTAAATATTTATATTTTTCAGCCTCGAACATTATCTCTGCTGTGCATTAACTGTTTTCAGTCAAAGCAAACAGCATGAGCAATATTCAATAGAACCTCGTGCTTCTAGAGGAATTAACAAAAGTATTATGTAGTGTAAAGGAGAAAGGCAAGAACAGTTCGGAGAGTCTGGATTTTTTTTCTTTTTATATATTTCATTATGAAAATATCTGGCAATTCTCACCTGCTAGTTCTTCAGAAGTTGTTGAGGTTAAAAAAAAAATCCAGCAGCACCTAGGCAATAGCAGACTGAATAGTTATGCCATTTATTTACTGCTTTTGGCTTTATGGTATGTGCAAGAATGAAGGTCAGAGGTGAACTAGAAAGTGTTTTCTTTCATAGTGGCTTCTGGCACAGATTTCCTAAGGTTAATTTCAGGCATCTTAATCTAAACTGAAGCATTTGTATGACTGCCTACGTCAGCCTGGTCCAGTGTGCTATTTGCAGTTTATAAATATCTGTATACATGTATATAGTTCTGTAGAACAGAACCTTTTCCCAGATACAAATGGAAATTACAGAATTATAGTACCTTTAGCTAGTATAACATAGCAAATTGATTCTATATTGCATGGAACGTCTTGCCATGGATTACTTTAGATACTCAAATTTTCTATGGTTCAAAAAACCTTCTGTAACTTGCAGAGGGCTGGGAGCATCATATGGGATAGCATTCCAATGTTCTCACCCCACAGCTCTTCCACTCTTGGAAGCAGGATTCATGGTCAGCCTTCCTTAGAAGACTTTTACAAGAGATGTAATAAGGTAATGAATGATGTAGATTCATTTTTGCAGTGCTGATTTTTCTCCATAGGTACAGCTGTCGCTATCAAAATTCCATTTCATGCTTCCCCTTGAACAACCAGAGAATGCTACTTGTTAGTAAGTAATCTTGCATATTGACATCTCTGTAATATGATGAAGTTTGAGGGTATATAATAGGTTAACTTTGGAGAGTAACTTTTAAAGCTTTTCATGGTACAGATGAAATTTTAGGTTAGAATTCAGGAGAGGGTAGTATGTGAAAACATTGCCAAGCCTCTGGAACTTAACTGACACATTAGGAAAAGTTTTATCTGGATTGTTCCCTGAGCACAGAAGTAGTTTTTATCTGAGAGGAGTTACAAAGAAATATTTTTAAAACAGAAATAGTGCTAACATTTTGGGGAGGTGTAAAGTGGACATGTGAATAGATTATATATAAGGAGATCTGGAGGGTGCCAAGTGTCAAATATGTGGTCAGCCAGAAAATGCATGGCATAGTTGTAATGCTTAATGAGAGGGTTGGGATGCATGAAAGGAAATTACATTTTCAGAACAGCAATGATACTACATCCAGGTGGATATTTAAATAAGATAGGGATAATTGAAAATTTTATCTGTTTCTTCAGAATTTACTAAATAGATCTTTCAAGCTGCTCGTATTTGAAGATCCATGTGTTTCAGTAGGAACTACATTTGTGCAGTATTCTGCAGTATTTTTGTTGTCCCTCTGTCCTGACAAGGTAAATCTTTCTCAGAAAACCATAATAAAAGAGAAAAAAAAATTTCAACAGAGACAGCTTGGCAGTTGCACAAGCTGGAACAAAGTGGCTGCATGCACTTAGTGCTGTACAAGTGTCAGAGATGCCATTCAGACACTTCTGTAATGTACAACTGAAATCCTGGCTTTGAATTTACTGGTTGTACTGCTGCAACCCTATCTAGGCTGATGGCCATGAAAAAGAAAGGTAGGTTATAAATACACAAATATAATCTTGTGTATTACACTTCTCCTAATTAAAAAACGCAGAGAAAAATCATAAAACTATTAAGGTTTGTAAGTAACTGGATCAAACTAAAACTCATTTTTAGACACATAAGACTCCTTGACATTCTTTAAAAAAAAAAGATAAAAGAATTTGCAGTGAATTGTCAAGGACCTGGAAAATAAATCCTTGGACTACAACCTTTTCTGGTTAAGTTCAAAGAAAAGAACTGCAGAAAACCATACAGTTTCTCTCAAGAGTTCTGTTTTTGAACACATTGTGAATAGAAAATCCATTTGTTTTACTACAAGTAGGAAGGTTTATGGGTATGGTCCACAGAAGGAAGTGATGAGCACAGTGTTGGTAGAAATGGTAGATGGAAAATGATATTTGAAAGTTAATATGTTCTTATGTTTTTGATTCAGAAATTCAGAGGCAGAAATCCCTTTTTAAATTGTTCAATAACACCTGTTAAAAATAAACATAGTTATGCTCGTCATCAAGAATTTCTAAAAAAATAATAAACATTTTATCTATTAAATTTTAATAGCTACATTTGTTTTAAAGGGGAAAAATATTAAAGGGGAAATATTCTAATAATAAAAATATTAAAGGGGAAATAGTCTATTTCTAATTTCATTAGATGCTACAATCAAAGATTTTAATAAGAAGCATTAAATTTTAGTATAAGAAATAAATTCTATAGGGAAAGTGAAAAAAGATTGATTCTTTTTTTATTGACATTTTTTCCTGCCTCTCTGCAACCCAAAGAAGAGCTGGCATTTTCATTTTCAGGAAAATTTGGTTGAATACTGTAAAAGATCTTCTACGGAACATCTTACTTTTTTTCATTCACCAGGTGGAATTTTAAGCTTTTTAGAGTGTAATGGCCTACCAGTGCTGGATCAATTGTTTTATTGCAGAAGTTCCCCAGGACCAGGAATATACTGCAGCCTTTTCTTTTTTCTAGTTTGATACCTCTTAGACTCATGAACTGTCAATGGCAAGTGCTCTGTAAGTTACTACCAGACAGTGAAAACCTTCATTCTTTGGTTTGTCTCTAAAAATGTGAGTCATTTCACTGCAGTCATATAGGGTTTTGTTTCATGCTAAGGACATGTTCACTTAATTGAAAAACAATCAGGTTTGTGTGAGCTGCAGAGATAATTTCAGAAAAAGCAAACTGAAGATTTTTTAAATTATTTTTTGACACAAGTATATACGAAATTACTTTTGTTGTTAAAAACACATAAAAAGAAGTGCATTGAGGGAGAAGTTACCTAGGCAATTCAAAAATGAAAAACAGACATGGATTGGCATAAAAATGGTATTTTAAAAATTAAATGGTTTGCATATGCGTTTTTAAACATGCATTAATACTGTTACATGAAAGAAGTACCCACTGAACCTGTACCTGGCCATATTATTTATTTAAAGTCTTTATTAATGTCCTTTGCAAGCTAGTTTGTGGTTCTGCTTGTTTTGTGAATTATATGGTAATCAATAGCTTGTAAAAGTAAATAATGTCTCCAGTCAGTGCACTAGATAGCTATTATTTATCCAAGATCTCAGTTCAGCTATGGACTTATAAAAGATGTACTGCTGTAACAACTACAATAATTACTTTAATTATACTGTAAGGAAAACAGAAATTACATAACCACTTTTTCTATCAGATTTCTCTGAGGGCTATAATGATTTAGGGAGCTTTTACTATACTATAGTGGCAAAGACTATTTTATTCATTTAAAGACTGTAAAAAAGACAACTGTAGAATTATAAAACCAGCATATAAACATCAGCATTATAGAATAAGTAGGTTTCCATCAGGAAATAATATAACATTATGTTAAATTTTTTTCCCCCAAAAAACAAAATGGTTCTTTTTCAGTGTTTCTCTCAGTTTTGGATTATTAACATACATCTTTCCTAACTTTGGTGGATAAAAAGCCTTGGCTTGTATAGCCATTTCTGATACTGTGACTTAGAGCTTTAATTTGATTCTGATCCCTCAACACACATCATGCGTAAATTTGAATTTGGAGGTTGCCTGCTGACTTCTAAGTAAATAGGAATTTATGCAGGCACCAGCATTCTTATAATTATTTGTTGGTTATCTTGCTGAATCACATCTAAGGAGCACAAGAATAATCTGAGAAGTAAGTATATGTGCAAATATATTACTGTAAAACACTGTATGGCTTTTATCTTGGTAAACTATAGATTATAAAATTGTTTTCATTATTTCAGAGGTTGTGGTAACATCTTTGGCTAGGACATCAAGAGCCTATCAAAGTTTTCTTTGTAAAAGTGTCTAAAAGACAGATCAAAAAACTCTGGAACATTCACCCTGTGTGTGGCATTGCTTTCAGATTCTCCCCTTAGGTAATGAAGATTTTATCTCAATAAAAGATCCTATCTCTGAAATCTGCAGGAGTTTATGGTTCCTCCATAGTTTTTCACAGTTTTTTAGTTCACTTTTGTTCACACCTCTGTTTTCTTCCATAGTAGATTCTGTTTTTCAAGAGTTTGTTTCTCATTGAACCTATGTGTAGCCCAAAAAGGATAGTGGTGTTTGGATCCTCCCTTTGCCTGACATCACCCTATTCTCCCTGCCAACACTGCTTTCTTTTCTGCATCCCAGTCTCTGAGGTTCAAAGAAAATTGCTCATCTTTTTGTATTATCCTTGTCTCTTGTGTGCATCCTGGCTGTCTCTTAATAGAAAGATACATGTTGCACATATGAGCTACTTAAGCATAATTAAAAATCTTTAAAGCCAACTTCAGGAATGTTTACTAGACATCCTCTAATGTTCAGACATTGATTTTACTGCATCTTTCCAAAGATTCCAAGTCCATCTGCATAAACTCATTACCTGGAAACATAACAGTTTTAGGCAACTATCAGACAGTAACAATAGTAAGTTGCTTTAACATTTTCCCACTTCCAGTTACTTTTTGAACCACAGTTGTTTTTTTTTTTTCCACCAAAAATCCCCCTTTTTCCATCACAGCTCCTGCACACAGAGAAGGAAAAAACCAGATACCTTCATAGCTTATTCTACTTTAGTGTGGTGTTTCCTCTCCTAAAGGGATTTCTCAACTTTCTTTTAGGTAGCTTTAGTTCACTTACACATCACAGACCTCGGTCAAAATTGCTTTAGGATATGCTTTCTGCCTAAAAATTAAAAATTCATTAATGAAATTTAATTTTTTTTTTTGAACAAGCTCAAGGGTCATAATGACTTTGGTATATAAATAGTCCACAAAACTGATATAAGTAGCTTCTGTCATCTTGTCTGTGACAATTAAAGACCTGCCACAGCTAATTACACCACATACTAGTGATGTACAGCTTCTTTAGTTTCCTTTCTTCTTTACCTCGACAGAATTCTTTTAACAGAAACTTAGTGTCAGTTATGTTCTTTTTTTGAACATGCTACTAGAACATGTATTTTCAGATAACTGAAAACTACTATATGTAGAACAAAGTCTTATTGTATGCAGATGTAGTGCTTTGCAAAGGTGAGAAAGTCTAAACTTAATGTGAATCTGTTCTGTGTTCAATGTTATTGCTCTCATCCCTTTTCATCTTAATTTTTTTTTCTTTAGAGGGCACTTAAAGAAAATAAGGTGCTTTCCACACCATGAGTTCCTCGCAATGTCCTCTCTCATTACTATAACTATAAATCTATTTCCCGTGTATAAGGGGAAATTTTTAATCCACAACCGTTTATCACAGGAGACATCAACAAACTTATTCATATTAGGACATGAACCAATTAGCCTTGTGCATTCCATATGAATAGTGCTGTCACAGGGAAGAAATATAAAATAGAAATACTGTGAAATACACGGATATACAGGCTCAGGCAAGTATCCTAATTGTGCAAGTAAAAAGAACTGCTGTAACAAGGGGCATTGGTGCCTGCAGGCAAGTCTTTGATTCCGTACCTTTCCATCTTGTAACATTCTGCAGTGAATATCCTTGTAGTCTTTCTCAGCACAACCTAAAAAACCTCAAATAATTACAAAAGGCACGAAGAGTATCACCTTAGCTGCCACTGTACAACAGATTGTCCTGCCATGTGTATCACTTAGAAATTAAGTGGACAATACTAAAGTAGTTATTCTTGCAAAAGTGACTGAACATACTTAAAAGAATTTATAACGGCTATAAAAATGGTGTTTTGGTAAATAAACTTGGTCTTTGATAAATTAAATACATTTATTTGCTTAATAATTAATTAAATGTTATGATCCAGAATCCTTAATGAAGTGTCTGTAAGTGACCTCCTGTTTTCATGAGAGCCAATGCAGCCAGAACATCTGTCTTGGGGTGATTTTATGATAATACTGTATTCCCCTGTCATCTGCTTTATGTCCGGAAATGGGTCCTGCAGCTTTAAGCTGGGTCCAAGGAAAGCTGGGGGGGAAGCCGGGAAAATTCCTCAGCGTGGTTTGTGTTCAAGCTCACACACTATCCCCCATGTTTTCACTGCTGCAGAGCTGAGAGAGTGGATTCCTGCTTTTAGGGCAAGAAGTTTTTTTCCCAGGACTGCATACCAGCATACTGAAATCCTCTGGTAACTTCTTCTTCTTCTTCTGGAACTGTTCAGCCTAGCTGTGATCCAAGAACTAGCTCATCGGACCCTGTGGACCAGCAGGGAGGCTGTGGGATGCAGCATCCCAGCCTCAGACCTTGGGAGGGGCCAAGCCAGCTGCAGAGGGAACTCTAAATCCACCAGCTTCCTCCACATCAAGGAGTTTTAATATCTTAACAGGGTTTTTTTTGGTTTTTTTTCTTCCTGTGGCCTGCAGGCATTTTGTTTGTCAAATAAATAGGTTTTTTCACTTTCATCCAAGAAATTCCTTCTGTATCAGTGGGGGAGGGAGTGCCAAAACCTGCCTTTTCTTTAGAGGAGACATTCATTTCAGGATGTTTCCTCCTAAATTTGTCTCAAACCAAGACAACATCCAATACAAAAACCCCTTTGCAGGTTGAGCTTTGAATATAAGCAGTGCTGTCCCATGTGTTTTGAACTCTCCTTTGCAAGGGCAATATTACATATATTCATCATGCCTTGATATCCTGGTGTTATGCAGAGCAAGCAGAGAAACCTGACAGAACTCTGATTTCTTATTAATTTTTAGCCAATTTAATAAGTTAGTTCAAAAGCCCTGAAGTGTTAAGTCCCTTTTAAAAATAATATCAGAATTTTGAGCATCAAATAACTCTCAAATCTGCATGACATCCAGTTTTATTCAGTGATGCCAACCAGATGCTGTACAACTCAATAAGCATATCAGCTCAAGTGGGACCTGACATATAATGGGTTTGAACTACATTGACTAGTGATTAAAAACCTGTAGGTGTTTGACTGATAAAGCACCACTGCCCGTTCTCAAAGATATAAAAAATACATATTTTAAATTTTTTTTTAATTTGCTCTTGTGCAGCTTTTCTGAACATAGGAAGGGTAGGGGATTTCTTCTTTCTTTCTTATTTCTTGTGTAGGTTTAATGAGAGCTGGAACATGTAGAACTATGTACAGAGTTTTCAGCAGAGTGAAAGCAGCTAAACCAACGAAACTTCAAAGTTCCAAAATCAAGTGATCGGGATTTACAAATGCTACAATTAAATTTGTCCATGTAAATTTCAACTAGGTGGTTTTTATATATCATATGCTACAATCTTCAGCTACATTATTCCTTCTTTTTTTCAGATCATCCCTTATTCAGACCACAGGAGCAGGCTGGGATGACCAAACAGCTTTTTCGATCACCCTGGCACAAAGAGTGGTCCAAGGCATTTTGGATTATGTAATTGTTAGCCTCTGAGCTTTTGTGTGATGCTTATCACTGTTGTATGAGTTTCACACATTACTATCAATTTCATTTCAAACCCCACCTGTGGGGCAGGAGATAATTATCTATAATTGTCATAGGAGCCAGAGCAGATGGATGGGGCTGGGTCAAAGACTCAGAAGCAAAATGAATGATTTACAAGTAATCCTAGTATAGATTATTCACACTTACTCCAGAAAGTGCAGTGCTTAAAAGTTATCAAGTCCACTATGGTTTTATGAATGTGCTCTTGTCACCACTACTGTGATTCTGATGGCATTGCACAGGAAACTGGCCTCACAAGAGCTTGACATTTCAGTACCAACATCATGCTCTTGTGCCCTTTTGCTGCCAGCACATACACTCCATCTTGATCTACAGGTCAGTCTTGAGTCTGTCTATCCATACGCAAGCTAGTGAAAAATAGCAGCTTCCCTTTTAGCTACCTCACAGATAAAAATATTTGAGACTTTTGACTGCCTAGCTTGGAGTTAAAAATTTCGGCAAGAATCAGAAGTCCAGGAAGTTACATTGTTTCAAGGCTGTGCCTAAAATTCTGTGTCAAACAGGCACAGGGACTAAAGTAAAACAATCAAATGATCTGAGTACACAATTTAAGATGCTGAGCCCTATTTGCACAGAAAATCAGAATTGTATAGGTCTTTCTATATTCATGACACAGCTTAATATTGCAACCATGGAAATGTTTGAAGTTGTGAATTTTCATCATTCTTTAAATGGGCAACAAAGTTTCAAGCCAGCTCCAGGGACTCTGAAAGAGGGAATACACCTCTTGGTATCAACTTTGAGAAATACATTTTAGGGGATGTGCAGTACCCTGTAGGAAGTCTATGAAAGGATCTAGAAACCATTTCTACACAGCAAAATTTTAATAAATGGAAAAGTCCTTCTGATAGCATCTGCTTTCTTTATTACACATTTTGCAAATTCTGCCAGAAATCTGAGAGGAGTCTAATGACTAACAGCACCCTGCACTAAGTGATCCCCATTCACTCCCAGGGAGGAATTCCTTGCTCAGTGAGGCAGAAGAGCTTTAGGAAAAACAGTATAGAATCATGCAAATATGGAATATATCAAAATGCAGATACTCAAGAAAGAAAAATCTCATTTCTCAGAGTTTGCTTTTACAACTGTAGTAATAGTCCTTGCATTTTTTTTTTTTTTACTTTGGTTTGAGCTTTTCCTATTCTTTACAAAAGAAAAAAGTGCTGAAAGTGCTTAGGTGGTGTTGTGAAAAATATTAGGTTTATTTTTTTCCCTTATCCTTATTCTGGTAGAAAGGGGCAGCATGTAAGGAGCAGCTTGGTTTCACTTCTTAGCATTTCAATGAAAGATACAGAATTACATCATGTCATAATCATGTCTTATTTCAGTCTAGCTGTCAGAAAACAAGCTCTCTGAACTGTTTTGAGATTTGTACCCTTGTTCATACACTAGTGGGCTTTGGTTGTATTACAAATGGTGACCACTAAATTACAACTGCCATTTTAACCCAAAGACTTTAGCCAAAGTCTCTTTAGCCAAAGGCTACAGAAAATGAGCACTAAAACAATACTGGTTAATAATAATTACATGAAAGTGATTTTGGTAATGAATTTAGATTCTGCTGACTTGCTAGATAACCATATGGTTAACTTCAGAATCAATCAAGAATTTCCTTGGACTTTACTTAACAGGGTGACATACAATTTAAGTACATGAAGTGTGATAAATACAAGCTGTCTTGATGAAGATCGCTCTGTTGACTTAGATAATGATTGAATAAGAGAAGTGTAATAATAAATATGTGCACAGATATTTTAAAGTAGAAATCAAGCCAGCCTGTTAGAATTATCAACAGAGAGTTTAGTATGGTTAACACTTTCCTTAGTTACATACAGTAAGCAGAAGCAGTGTCATGCACACAGAAAAACATTATCACACTTGCTATGAGCCACAGGCCATAGGCAATCAAAGACATAGTTTCTTTATTTTACTACTGTTTTACACCTTTAACTGATGCAAATAGAAAGCTGAATGTTGTATTACTCTTGTAGTACACAGGAATGCTGCTTTAGTCAGACTGAACACCACCCTATGAGGCTATTTTAATTTCAATTTTCTTATAAGACGGTTTACAATTTGTCTCTAATGATGAGAAGGAGATACTTTTGCAGATCATTGCTCGGCTGAAAGGACAGTTTCACCATCATTGTTCAGATTCCTTTACTTTAAATCTGAAGTGTAAACTAGATGCTTTACTACATTGTCGAGATACAGACGCCTATACAGAAACAGCATACAGAAAAGCAAAGCTGACTTTCTAGTGAATATCTTCTATCCACTTGATTGCTTTACCACAGCAGTTGGAGTGATGTGGTCCTTAATCATGACTCATAAAGCTGGGGTAGCCTCCGAACCAGAAGTGTGGTACTTGACTGTCAGCAACCGGGTTACCACTATAAAAAATGACTGCCAGGTTCAGCTTAAAGACTTTTGCAAAGTTAGGTTAATGACAATTTTTACTACTTTTCCAAGCCTTCGGAAAAATCTTTCCCACTAAGTGCTGTTGCTTCAAAGACATAGAGTTAACAAAGTGCCACTCTGGGCAGTGACCATGTTGATCAACAATCAGAAGTAAACAGGGAATACTTAAAGTTTGAAGTAAATTTTAAACAAATTTTTAAAGCATTATGTTTGTTACTAGTTTGCCAATGAAATACTACTGCCAAACTTTGTGGCATTAATGTTCATGAGTAGACAATAAGGCAAAACAACGACTTTATTCAAATGTTTCAGCTTTCCACCACAGGGAATTTGTTGTGCTTTTCTAAAGAACACTTCTGCAGCCAGAGAAGAACACAGTACTGCTGGAAGGCAGTGCGCCAATGTCTTCAAGTTCCTTCAGTGCTCAGTTCAAGCAGATTGGGGGGGTGGGTGGGCAAAAACTCAACCTAAACTTAATTCTAGTAAAGTATTTCAATAAAGGTAATTTTAAAAATGAAAGGGGATTTAATCAGCATTGTCTAGACTAATTATAAAAACTGTCAGTAAAAGTGACAACTCTTCACATTATGAAAATTAATAATTTTTCCTCAGTTTCAATATTCAGGTAAAAATGGATAAAAAGCAAAACAAAAGAAAAAACCACCACCAACAACAACCAAAAAAACCAAGACAAACAAAAAACCCCCACAACCAAATAAAAATAAAAAACCAACAAGAAAACAAATAAACAAAACCACCAAAAAAAAAAACAAAAAACCAAAAACAAAGCAAAAAAATAAAATAGAGAAAAAGGGTAGAATTGTCATAGATTCCAGAAAGAGGATGCATGAGAGCTGAGCGTGGCCCAGAAAGGGAGATGGCACACGCTCCCTTGGATGCAAAGACACCTGAAGCCCTGAAGTACAGCTTGAAACCTGCACCTAGGAGATCTAGGTGCAGGTTCATTCTTTCTTCAAGTTAAATCAGCTGGTGAGCATCAGAAAAAGAAGCTCACATCTTCCCCAACATCCCAGTGATCCAGAGAGAGATCATTACATTGCAGTAAATGGCCCTATTGCTAAGTCTGGTGATGTTTTTTTTTTCCTTTTGCTATCTGTAAACACTCTAAGGGTATTACCCTGACTTGCTTTTCTTGGTGAAGAAAACAACTTTAATGAGGCCTTTACTTTCCTCCCCTAAAGTATCAGCCAGCCAGCCCAAGTGGGTAAGTGCTAATTTGCTGCTCTTCTCTGGTTTGCTGTTGTTTAAGCAGTGCTCCAAGAGCTGGTGAATTGATTCAGAGGTGCTAAATAGTAGCACAGAAAAGCTGTGGTAGCCTTGCTTAATCTTCTTCCTGATTGTAAAGCCAGGGCATCTTTTGGGTTTAATGTCTCTGGTAAGTTAAGCTGTGTTAAACTGTATGCTTAAATCTAAGGGGTGAAATGTATTTATGTTTAAAGACATCATATTTGTTTTGAAGGTTTGCTCATCTGTTAGAAAATGATCTCTGACAAGGTGCTCTTTTTGTCTGTGAGGGCCATTGAAGGAGGGCAGCAGAGTCACCTTTATTTTGTGAAACGGAACAGGAGAGGGTAGTCTAAAAATTGAATTCTGATGCTATGTTATTAAGCCCCATATGGTACAGCCCACAAAAAGATGGTGTCGCAGAGAAACATGCCAGATTTATTGGGGAAACAACTGATAGCCATAGAAAGAGAGGAAAAACCTACTTTTTTTAAGTTTGTATTTGAGGCTGCAGCAACCTTATGATTGTAGACAGAAATGCTGATACAGGAGCTTTTTGCACTGAAGTGGACTTAATGTGGAGAACAGATAACAGGCAGATTTTTCTCAGAGTACAAAATGTGTTGTGGTCCCTCATATTCTATATATGTGAAGTTGAGGGGATTTTGAGTCTGTCAGCAGAGAGGTCATAAGGGAGAAAACAAAGTAACTGGAATTAATTTCAGTGCTGGGTTCACTTGCATATGCTGTAGACTACTAGCGTAGTACATAATATTTCTCTATCTATCTGCCTGTTTCTCAGAAAAGAAATTATACCTGTCATTTATTTGCCTATTATGATGTTTAGGGAACATGGCAAGGGTGCACTGTATTAAAGAGATGGCAGTAAAAAAGGAAGTGTAATGATCATTCAGATTTCTGGAAAAAAAAAGTCCTTTAACATAGCTTTTGTGGCCTACAGCAGAAGGGGGAGGGTAGAGCAAGGCTACAGCTCCATCCAGATCCTGTACTTTTAGCTGTAATTTATTTTGTCCCGTAGATAATCCCATGATCAGCTGGATTCCCATACATATCCTTAATTGCAAAGCTTGAGTGTATACCTTACCAGCAAGAAAAAGATAGATTTGTTTGTTGGGTTTTGTGAATTTGCTACTTGCAGGGTAGATAATTTTTTTTTACAATATGGCTTATTGATGTATGATGATGGAACTGGCCTGTTTTAAATAACTTCTCTAAAAAGGAATAAATACCCAGACACTGATGGCTGGATCACTGCATTCTGTACTAGACTGCTGCAGTTGATAGTATTTTGAACAGTCATCTGTTTTCTTTTTTAAAGTTCTATATCATCACTTAAAAATCATTAGTACCAAAATGCCCTTAAAATTCTTCCTACAATTTTTACCTGCACATTTACAGTGATACTGCCTTTAATTATAGAATACAGACTACTTCTTAGCAAATCAGTGCTATTTTAAGCACTCTTTGTAACCTTAAATAAATGTATAACATCCATTCAGTACAGTAAAAAGGACTTCTCCAGATGGCTTGATCATGACAGATAACCTTATTTATTGTTATGACAGTACAGGGGCAAGCTGCACCTGTGGTCTCTTCCCCGGTCTGTCTTGCAGGCTTCTATTTCAAGCGACAAACCTTACCAACACTTTGGCAGGATTGAATATGGCAGTTGACCTAACTCCAGACTGAAGCTATGCTCTCAAATTCTTGCTCCAGTTTCATGTCAATCACTGCCTTATTCATCCTTAATACAACCTTTACAAGTGTTTTCTTCAGAAAGAATATGCCACCATTTCTTCTTTTACTTTACTGTTCTTAGTCTTAATACTAGGACACCCCTCCCTTTTCTGATAGGGTGAACCTGGTGAGCCCAACTGTAAATTTTGATTTTGTCTCAGTGACACATTTTTTTAAGTTTTTGTGACAAAGATCACAGTTACAAAGAGTATCTCCCTATAAAGGTGTGTGTTATCCATTCCCTGCAGAAACACATCACAAGTACAGGAAAGGTTGATCACAATAGGTTCTCTTACTCAGGTCAGTGGAACATGCAGGAGGCTGAGCTGCAGGAGGTAGTGATAAGGCTATATAACATCAGGGAAGCTGAGAAGGAGTTAAATAGCTGTTTCCAAGTACAAGTCTGCAGTGAACCCAGAGCCTGCAGCCAAACAGCTGAAAGCTTCCCCCAACAGCACACACGCAGTAGGAAGGGGGCAGTGATACATAAGAATGTAAGCTTGCAACAGCAAGGACCAGCAGGAGAAAGACACTTCCTTGAAGCCCTTACAGAACCCCTTCACTGCACTTCAAACTGAAGAGGAGAGACCTGTCACCTCAGGAGAGCTGCTGGGGCTGAGTAATACAGTCCAATCTGCTCCCTGTGCAACAACTAGTGCAAGTAAGAAGAGGCTACAGGTAGTAAACAGCAGGTGACTCTTCTGAGAGCTATGGAGGCACCCATTTGGCAACTTAAAGTGGTCTCTAGGGAGGTGTGCTGCTCCCCTGCAGCTCATATCAGGGATGTCACCGAGAGACTGTAAAGCCTTATACTGTCTCCTGGCTACTATCCACTGCTGTTGTTTCACATGGGCACCAGTGATACAGCCAGGAGCAGTCTGAGGAGTATCAAGAAGGATTACAGAGTCCTGGAAGCAGCAGTAAGGGACTCTGGAGCACAGGTAGTTTTTTCACCAATCCTGCTGGTCAGAGGAAAGGGGGTTGAAAGGGCTAGCTGTCTCCAGTGAATTGACAGATGGTTGCAGGACTGGTGACACAGCCAGGGGTCTGTTACACCATGGGACTCACTTTGAGAAACCTGGTCTGCTGGGGGCTGATGGAGCCCATCTATCATAGGAGGAGAACTGCATCTTCAATTATATGTTTGACAAGATGATGAAGACTTTAAATTAAACTTTCCGGGGAAAGGGAATTTTAATCCATTCCACTCCTACCAGTTTGATGCCAGTGCCAGCAACAGGTGCCCAGAAGCCTGCACAGGTATCACAGATCAGCAGATCACCTGAAGAGAAGTACAAAGGAATTCCAGTGGCTCCAGCCAGTAAGTCAGCTTCAACTGGAGGCACAATTTAAATGCCTTTTTTGAAGCGTGTGTAGCATGGGTAATAGACAGGGATTTAGACATGTGCATGCCTGTAGCAGTGTGATCTTACTGACATCACAGAAATGTGGTGGGATGGCTTCTGTGGCTGGAATGTTGGAATGGAAGGATATGGGCTCTTTAGGAAGAACAGATATGGGAGACCAGGAGGTGGTGGTGTTGCCCTCTCTGTCAATGACCAGCTGGAGAATGTGGAGCTCTGCCTGGGTATGGATGAGGAGTGAGTCAAAAGCTTCTAGGTCAGGATAAAGGGAGCGCAGGGACAGGTGACATTATATTGGGGGTCTGCTACAGGCCACCTGACCAGGAAGACCACGCATATGAGGTGCTTTACAGATGGATAGGAACAGTCCTATGTTCAGAAGACCTGGTTCTCATGGGGCACTTCAACTACCCCAGTATCTGCTAAAGGGACAGCATAACAGGGCATTAGCAATCCAGGAGGTTTCTGGAAATACATTTCAGATCATAACTTATTCTCTAAATGGCAGAGGTGCAAACAAAGGGTCCCTGCCCATGGTTGGAACTAGGTGGTCTTTCACATCCCTTCCAACCTAAACCATTTTATGAGCATGGCAGCATGACTCTGTACACATAAACATGACATTGCTTAAAACATATAATTCCCTCAAATTTAGGCAAGCCCGGGGACTTAATATGTAACCTCAATTGTTTCTACACAACCATGTTTCAGTCTCTATCTCTCTTGCATCATTTTTCCAATGCTGTCTTAATCCTTTCCTTTCTATGAGGTTTTTGTTAACATTTTAATATCTTTTTTGATCATAAAATTCCAACAAGTGAAAGAAACCTGTTAATCAAGCTGAAATCAGACAGCCAGAAATTTTGCAATTAGTAGTTGTTCTACTCTTGTCTTATTAACTCTTGGAATTTCTGTATTTTATTTTATCTGTGATGATTTTTTTTCTAGCAGTTTTATCCAACAAGCTAAAATGATATCAGCCAGCCCTGCTGAAGAACACTAAGTATTTTTAAAATATTGCCTCCTTTGTCCCTCAAAATGAATAAACATTTTTATATTATAATGATATAATAATCTAAGAATAAGACCATAATTTTCTTAAGTTGTTCAGTTTTTAACTATGTAAGAATACAATAAAAATCAAAAATTTCCCAATCAATAATGAGGAAAAGAAACATTTTGATATAATTTGTCTATTTTCTGATGTGATCCTGCAAAGTAACACAGAAATTGAGATAAGGAAATTTAAGAAAAAGTCAACAAATAAAAAACTTAATTTGGTACCAAAATGAGGCAGCAAAATGCTGAAACCCAAGCTATCACACACAGGTGTATCTTAATTTAAAACAAACTCTTCTCTTATTCATTAGTCAGCAGTGGTTGTTGTCTTGACAGTAGAAAACGTTGTGGTACTGTTGTCTGATTAATAACTTCCATTTGCAATTTGGGTGTTGCTGACTACAATGGAATCATTTTCAAAGTGACTCCAATGCTGTATGATAAATGAATGGATTTTGGCAAGAGGCCTTGATCTATAGACAGTGCTGGCCATGGAGAAATTGCTCTCTGCTTGTTTTGCTACTTCTAAATTTGTTAAATTTTAATTCATTTTTCTTTATACTTTTATGTTTTCCAGTGCCTTATTACACGCTTCTGTAGAATTCTTGCATAAATATTTTTCTGTTGTTACTACAACTTCAACAGAAACTACTGAGGATAAGAAATGTTATGTAGGGTTAAAAGCTACATATTATGTTTATTGGCTTATCTCCACCCCTTGTGTAAGCACACTGATATTCATCTTGAATTTCAGATTCTTATTATTTTTCAGGAATAATCAGATGTTTCATCAGTTAACAAAGATTAAGCTGTGGTCCTCTAATGCCAACCCCATAGTCTGTTTCTAGATTGAAAGCTAAGTATGTGTGTTTCAGGCTTCTTGGCTCTGATCACACACTGAAGTTTATTTTTTATAGGAGACTTAGAAATTTTCCTAAAATGTTAGTTTAACTGGAGGAAAGAACACATCTGTGGTGATAAATTAATCAATTTATTTTCATTGTTCTGGTCTCTTCTTGAGAAAAAAGTAAAAATGTTAAAGCAGAACAAATTTTTTTTTCCGCAAAAGACTAAGATATTAACCATATGAGAGACAATAAATACAGTTCCATATAAATAGGAAAATATTTGTACTTTTTTGTGTTATTATTTTTGTGGTAGGCAGCAGGAAAGGCGCTGATCAATAGGAATAAGGACCTCTGCGTAGTACTGCCCATCAGCATTTGGCTAGTGTTAGAGAAGTTGGGAAATCCCTGCCCATACCTCCAATAGCATCTAAATGTGCAGATGAACGTTCAGTGCTGCACTGAAATTTATTTATTATGCACCTCTGAATATCAAACTGTAGGATGTAGATTAAGTAAATACAAATACTCCCCAACATATCCAAGTTAGAATCTTGGTGCTGAACACTCCCAGGACAACAAGTGTAAAGATAGCAGCTCTTCTAAGTCTGGTTTGATATCTGGAAGTGCCTTTTCCTTTCTTTGTTGCCACAGAGGAAATTTTGGACAATGCATCAAACTTTCAAATTTCAATGAAGGGTTCAAATTTGGCCAGAAGGGTGACTGAAATAATTTTTCTATTTTTTCTCTTTTTGATTTTCTGTTCAACATAATGTAATTGCTATATTGCATTCTTCACTGTAAGAAAAAATTTCTAATTGCCCTTTATTATTCTTTCCCTCTGAATTAATCCAGCTTTAAGTTACTTTCATGACAATACATGATACTATGTGGTTCTCAGCAAGTTTTGTGTCAAATATTTAGTACAACTGTGTTGACATTCTGCCAGGCTCTTGGTGAGAGCTGCTTGTAAGAAGTCTTGTAGTTGAATCTGATTCAGTTTAAGGCAGGTCACAAATCTCAGTCACAGTTCAGTAGATCACCCAGATTTTATTGTCTGAGTTAGCCTCTTTTATGGCTGGCTTCCAAAACAGCGTATTGGAGTATGAGTTCAGAAGAGGCCAACTAGGAAACATGAAGGACTGAGAAGGCACCATGCTGCTAACATGCAATCTGTACTTTGCTAGCAGTCCTCTGCTTCAGCTCTTGGCATTGTCCCTTGTGAATAACAACAAATTAAACCATTATAAAAATTGATATAATTGTTCAGAGGAACAAAGGTTCTCTGTCTCTTCTGGAATTTAGTGTATCTATTATCTCTTCTGTCTTCTTAATCAAGAGAAGCAGCTGACAAGAAATGTGTTAAATGTTACTTATAGGAAACTCATATAGCAAGACTCAGCACTTTTATTTACTTCAGAGAATACAAGTGACAAGCCCTGAGTAAATTCCTTTTTCTTTTCATTTAAAACAACCTACCCATGGTGCCAGACAACATCGCCTTTCCTGAAATCTGTTATCATGTGAAAAATAACTTAGACCTACAGAGAAGTAAATACCAGATTTTTAATATGCATATATCCATAGCAGTAGCATATAATCTATTTTGCAGAATGAAAGTTCAACTTTTAAATAGCAAGTTTTGGTATCAATGTTCTTAAGAGTGTATTGGTGTGTATTGCCAGCATATTTGATAAGCTGAAGCAGCCCGCAGACATCTACTAGTAAATACAGTAATATTCCAAGTCAGTACATCCTAGAGAGTGTTCCTGTGCCTATTCTGTGGAAAGCAATTCTTGGCTGCAAAAATTTACAAGAAAGCATTTTGGTATGAAATATTAAAATATTTATTAATGGCGTTAACATAAATTTTCTGAACGACATTAGCGTAAATTGTTGTCCACATTTTTCTAAATGTCTTTAAAAGACTTATTGCTCCCTTGCGATAATGTTGCTTTCATCACTCACGGTTATTTAGAATAAAACAATTTAAACAATCTACCAGCAATAGCTACAGCTTTTTTTGTTGTTAAATTCGGTGTTGTTTTTCGTTACTGCTCAGGTATATTGATTAGATTGGAAATTTATAGCATGTGCTTCTCAAACAAGTGTTTCAGAAAAATATCTGTCTCTTAAATGTATTTACAGATAGTTTAGTAAAAGACCATGAAATATAATAGCAATGAAGAAGGTCATAACACTTGTTCTACTGTTCCTGGATGCATAGTAAATCTTACTCTCCTTTTGACATGCCTTCCCATTCTGCTTTTTCTTTGCAATAACCTTTATAATTATTATTATTATTACTTATATCATTTTAAATATGTGTTAATTTTTGTCCTTCAAGAAACTAGAATATTTGTAACACTGAATTTTTATGACCATTTTTATGACTGTTTTTTCTTCTTTATTTTCAAATTGGACCTTGATTTTTTTTTGTCTTGTCTCCTCCTTCCTAGACCAATCTGAGTGATGTTTTGTTGGGGTTTTTTTTATAAGTACATTATAGTTCTTATTTCAGCCATAGACAAACAAGGCTTTTCTTGTTCTCTGGAATGTAAACTTAATTCTTCTCTAAGTTTTAGCCCTTTTCATGCTTGAGTTATTAACTGACATGGTTTTTTTTCCAGACCAGCTTTTAAAATTTGTTTTCCTACCTTTGATTTATAAATGATATAATCAATTATTTATATTTTATTTACCTAGAGAATCCAAGGCAGAATATTTGATTGTCCTCAGATAAGTCATGCCACGAGGAAAGACCTCTTGGGCAGCTGACACCAGTTAGCCCAACTAGTTTCCAACCTCTCTTGAGCCCTGACATGTCTCAGGCCAGCCAAAAGCTGCCTTCACATCGCATCAGTCGGTGAATGACCCTGGTGCATTGTGCACGCCCACTTGCCCCCTTTGCTGAGTTTGCCTATTGCACATGCAGTCAGAGACAGGCTGGGCTATGAGAGAGAAATACAATCTAACTTCAGCTGGGTAACAGCCTTCCCTCAACATCAGCCTAGCATCAGGAATTTCACAAGGGTCTGATAATCATGTTGGTATTCATACAGCCTGGCTGATATCTGAGTGATGTCCTCACGGTGATACAGAACTTGTCCTGTTTTCCAGGCAGACCTACAATACTTCTGCATTCTGAAAGGCAAGCAGTAGATTTATGCCTTTTGCCTTGTTACTAATAATGTCCCATAGCTGTTCATTTTTAACTAAAGAACTAGTTTTATAAGTAGATGGCACACTGTCTTCTAGACTCTAATTAAAACTTATTTTTGGTCCTTAGGTGTAATGACTGCTCTTCTGAGATGAGCTCTTAATTAATGCACAGAGATCCTGAAAGTCCCACCTCTCAACAGTTATGACTGACATCCAAGCATACAAAAATTGCACTAATTGAGCTTTCCATTTATACACTGTTCTGCAGCCAACTCATCAGAAAAGGTAGGAGAACAGATGAGCATAAGAACAGTTCTTTTTCAGCCATCTATATTCTCCTAAGGGCGGGGGGGAATCTTGCAGAACTGTGGAACATCTTTAACTATAGGACTCAAGTCTTCAGATTTTAGATGCAAGATTTGTTTTACTATGAAAATTCGACTTATTATTTAAGTGATATGCAGTTGAGTAATGGCACAGTATTTAATATTAAAAAACAAGAATACCTAATAAGTCAGTGGGCAATGCTTTGTATCACAAATAGTGTTGCATAGCAATATACACTTTCTGAACAGAAGTTGTGTGGTATTAAACTCAGGTATTTCAATGGGTGAGTAGTGGCTTATCTGGAAATGTTCTCTTAATTTTGACCCACAGTCAGTATCAGAGATTTTATAATATTTGTAAAGCATTTCTTTCTTTCTAGGATTCAATTTACTACTTCAATAATAAACTTTGTGATTAATTTAACTGCATATTTTTCTAGAGTCAGTTAAGATGAAGTCATTGAATGAAGTCCAGTGTTCTAATCTGAGCTAAAGTCCACAAAAAGGTACTGATAAGAAATGGTAGATGGAGAGGAATAAAGGACACTGGAATGTACCAGAGAGATATTTGGCAGAACAATTGCACTGCAAATGGTATTTAGTGATTTAGAAGGGGAAAAAAAATGGAAAGGGGGCCAAACATATACCTCCATAAAGATTTATCTATGTTTTGAAAAGTAATCCTGGGTACAATAAGAAGATATTCAGTCACAGAAAACCTTTCCGACCATGGTTTTTTTTACTGGATAACCTAGAATACTTTAGCTTATTTACTCCTTATTTATAACTTTAATTTCTGGTGTCTTATAACAAATGCCAGTGAAAATGAAGCTCATGAAATAGGCACCAGACTTTCATGAAAGAAATCTGTTCCGTTTCAATGTCTACATTTTAAATTTACCTGGTATCTCTCCTCATTTCTAGAAATGGGAAGCATTCAAGGTGTGGGAAAAAAAAAATTGATCATATTTCAGAATCTTTTAGGATTCTAAAAACAAGCCAGCGGTTTAATCAGAGGGGTTAAGCTTGAGGGCTAGAGGAATTACACTTTCTTAGGGAATATAGATACTGAGAAGATTAAAGTATAAATGCTTACTGACATATGCTTAAAACTGGAATAGAAACAAATCTAGTTGTTTGTATCCAGATGAAGAGATCCATGGGGAAAAAAGTGTAAACATACATATTGTGGGCACCAGGCTCCCTAACTTCTGAGATGTGTTACCCCTCAACTGCAGCATAAAGACTGTAGAGAAAGGGATTGAAAAGAAAACTAAAGCAGGGATTACATATGGGAGGTCCTGGAGGGAGAGTCATCCCACCAAAACAGTACGATAATTTTGCAGCATCCCTTTTGTGCCCAGCAGGGTTCTGAAAACGTGTATTTTCTGTGCAAGATTACAGAAGGAGGTGAACTGGGAGTATGGGTGCAGAATGACTTAAGAGACCAGGCCTTTTTATTTCTTCCAATAAAAATATAAGCAAAAAGTGAAACTTAAATTTAGAGTTATGAGTACAGAGATATAAATGGAGGCTAGAGAAAAAAATGGAAAATAAAAAATAAATTATTAGAAAAGTGGCTATTCTAAATGCTCTTTATATCTGGAATAAATTTATACTCTTAAGATTAGTGCAAAACTAGTAGTAGGTCTTGTATGGGAATGTTAATTTCATCTTCTTTGTGAAATAACTCTTTGTCCAAAGAAGCCCATCGCAATTTTTTATATTTACCTATAATTTACAATGTTACTATGATTTCCATATTGCACGCATAGAGGCAAAATATCTAGGTTTTAAGTAAATTTTTTTCTTAATGGCTGGACACGCAATTCAACTTTCTCAAAGTAGCCAAATTAGAGTGCGAATTATTTCCCCTCTAACTGGGCTACTTTGAGAACGATGAATTGTTTAAAAAATTTTGGGAGAACCAAAACATTTTTAACTTGTTAAGGAGAACAAAGATGCTTTTGTACAACATAATACAGCCACTAGCATGTCAAGGTCTAACTTTATTATCATGCCTGCAAAATTTGTGTATTTTTATACTTAAGAAATGGTAAAAGCTCACTGTAAGTTTCTCTGGACTGGATATATGTAGAAATAGCTATTAACAGGAAACATATGCATACATTCAGAATGTTGGCATTGATTTGGTTGGCAGTAGTTAAAATGTATTTTGTGCTAATTCAAAATAATAGTTCTAGCTATGATGGCAGCTTTAAAGATCATAGCAAATGTCAGATCAACTGAGGCCAGTGTATGCCTCTTGCTTTTGGTAATCAATTAGACATTAATGATAGGTATTTCATTTTGACAATAAGTTAGTCTCAGGGAAACATGGTGGAGCCTAGTCTCCTTTGGCTTTTGGAACCAGTAAAATAACAGAACATCAATCAAGTTAATAAAGTGTGCCCTTATTACACATTCTGCATCTGTACATAAACTGCCAGCATATGATCAAAGACTGCAGCTGTTTCAGTTATATCACAGTCACATCATAGGCATTTTATAGTTAAAGCAGAGAGAGTTCCAGGGACAACCCAGTCACCTTGAAGACATACAGAGTTCAGTGGAACCTCATTAAATTGCACCTTGATATTATATGAAACTGGTAGGACATCTGTTAGGTATGATATATATAATTTCCATGCTAAAATTGTTTTGTATGCATGTTTTATGCATTGCCTAGATGTCTTCTCAATAAATCCAGGCTTTTGTTCACACAAAACTTCAGAGTTCCATGTTTACATATTTTAATTTTGAATTGGTAGTTGCCAAAACCAAAGGATTATTCATAGCCAAATGGCTGTGTTGTATTGCACATGTGAAGACATTAACAAAATATGTAATATTAACTAAAATATTTTGAATGCAAGTTGGAATATTAAAGTGTGTTTTCACAGCTGTTGACTTATTTTTCCATTTCATCTCATGGAATAATGTTTTGCCTAAGTCAGTGGGTTTTGTAATTGACTTTTTACAAAAGTAGAATTTCACCTAGTCAATTCTTAGTGATAATCAGATGTGTTTTAATAACAACAGGTTACCTTTTCTATAATACCAAGTTTCAGTCCAAGAAACACCAAAAGGGAGAGATCTTACTAAGAGAGTGATTCAAAGAATTACTTCTGAAAAATATGTTTTAAGTATTACATAATGTTCAACACGGAGTAGCTAACTGCTGTATTGCAACAAAATTAAACTGGCAATTTCCTTGTCTGGATTTTGAAAGACATTGTAACCTCAGCCTCATTGTTGTTTTAGTACCACATTAGAATTCACCAAAATAGTATAACTTTATTATTTAGGTAGCTAAACTCAACAATAAAATATAGGCAGCCACCTAATCTGAGACTTGAATCTTAATAGTTTTACAAAGTTTTGCAGGATTTCATTCCCAAAGTAAAATGAAGAAAAAAAAAGTGCCCGAGTTTCCTCAAGGAATAGTTCTAATAAAAAATACAACCTTGTGTTATTAGCTGTTCTTCCTAAACCTATTCACACTTTACAGATAAAGAAACGTCTGTGTATTTGTTCTGATAATTCTCAGTGCATGTACCGAAAAAAAAAAAAAAAGAATGGTTTGTAAAACTAAAATAAGTTACGTGGGATAATAATCTATTATGGTAACAGTCAAATTGCTTGTCATGTCATGAAGGGTTATGCTTTAATTAAGCAATAAGGCATGACAGAGTGTGAATTACAATGTAATAATTCTTGTCTAGTGTATTGTTAGGCAAGAGGCCAAAGGCCTAGTGCCACTGCATGCTGCAGGAATGAATTATTATGCTGTAATTTAAACAGTTCAATATCATATTGCAATACCTGTAAAATACTACATTTTAAATTTAAAAATATGTATTCTAATTTTTCTATACCTAATTGCTCCTCCAGTAAACTATTTAGTTGCAAAGGCTATCACAGAAAAGAGTCATTTTCTATTTAATGTATTATGTTTTGATTTCTATTGCAAGTAAACTTGGAACAAAGTTTTTTCTGAGAGATTTGAGAGATACTATTTTGATACCATTCCTTCCTAAAATAAACAGAACACATACAGTTCTAAGGAACAAAAGCTCCCTAAAATCTTACTATGAGTTGTGGTCTAGTTCTGTCCAATGAAAAGAAAGGGCTTTGTGAAATTACTCTTACCAACGAGCCTTGCATTTAGTGTAGGCTTTGTTATCACCTTTACTTTTTGAAAACACATTTTTTCTTCTTCCCATTCTTCCTTACTGACACCTTCTCAGAAGACACATCATTTATAGAGCCCTTCAAATTCATCTTTTGGACTAATGCTTTTTTTAAAAATAGAATTTTATTTTATTTTTCCCCCCTCTTCAAAAGCAAAGTCAACAAGAAGACAAAAATACAGGATTGTGAAGGAGCTCCCATTATATTCCTCTGCTACAAAGCACAAAATCAAAGATACTGCAAATAGTTAGAAATGTTCAAAAAAGTGATGAACATTGATATTTTTCTGTGTAGTTAAAATTTACAATGCATAGTATTTCCCTCAGAAATATTATTATAAGAAATCATACCATATGGACCATGTTGTAAAGTTATTTCACAGTTTACATGCCTGGCTGGAGGAAGTTCAGTAGGTTCCATGCCTTAATTGAGAGAAGTTAGAAGCCTCATCCATTGATACATTTACTTGTTTGTAGCTGAGTGACATCAGTCACGTTAGTGGCATCAAAAAATCCCAAAACTATTTCTTCACACTTGTTAGATTCAATAGAACTGAACTAAAATATAGGGGCTTTTCTCATTCCTTTACATTGCTTTTGCAGCAGTAATGTAAATCAATACAGCTTCCAGATGTCACAGGTCTGCTGTACAGTATCACTCCAATCTAAATCTCTCTGTGTGTTCTGCTTTTTTTTTTTTCCAGTTGCATTTTCGTTTCAATCTGAGGCTGACTGTTGCCTGATGCACTACTGAAAATCAGATACAGGAGCAATTTGCAAGTTGCAAGATTGACTCCTTAGCTGATTGAAGTTTGTTGTCCTTAAGTAAAACCAGAATTTGCCGGTTAACTTAATCACTTTACAATTAATATACTTCCTTTCAGTGTTGCAATGTTTGCTATGATAATAGTTCCAAACCATGTTTAATGCTCCCTTTTTTTGTTATCATCACTTCTGTACTGTAGTATAGATGTAGCAGTTATAATAGAACTCATGTAAGAAAAGGGTGGGTGTTTCAGTTAGTACATGAACAAAGAGACAATTTTTTTCCATAACACGTGAACTACAAGAAAATTTGCCTTCAAAGGATTCTTTGTACACTAAGAAAATCTGTCACTATGACAGAGTTCGCAGGAGGTAAAAATTGGTTTAATTTTCTCAACAGTTGAGTAGCTTCCTATTCTTCCTAAGTACAATTCATCAAAAATAAAGTATGTTTCACTTCTGATATGCTTTACACCAGACAGTCAAGGCATTTGCTTCTTGTTTTCATAATTACTAGGCAATTTCTACTTGTTAGCTTTCAGTATACAGTTTTCTTTATCTTAGACTACCTTCTAGGTAAGGATTCACAGTGATTATTCATCACTAAAATGATTTTAGAGCTTGTAAGTCCTGTAAACGGATGTTTTGACTTACTTTCTCTACTTTTTAGTACACAAATCTGTATAAATACTGCATAATTTTAGAAGAAAAATCAAGCAGCAACAAAAATGTTCAGGGCAAAGAATAATAAACTGCCATTTCAAGCTTCTGTTTTCAAAATAGTAATGCTTCTGAGATGTGATTAGCAATGACATATTATATGACAAAAGAAGAAAAAGGATTTAGAAATGGGAACTAAAAATAGTTGTGTAGTAATTTAATAACCTGGCAGATTTTATTCCATCTGTTAGGAAGAGTTTGAAAGCCATTTCCTGCTGCCATTCACACTGCAGAGGCTTCAGAGTTCAGAGATGGAATCAAATACCTGATGTGAAAATCTGCTATTATGATTCATATCCAAAGATTCATATCAATATCTTTGCCTAGAATATTTTGTAGGTTTATTTATAAAAAGAAAACATGGATTTAAAGGTTTGGGATTGCTATTTATCTGTTTTATTATCAAGGCCACACCTCGAGGCAGGAAAAGTACCAAAAACATCTATTCCTTTCAAATTATGAAAATTGTTGAAACTATTCTATGTTAGTGGACAATTCAAGAAACCAGATTTCTCAGGCGGCCCAGGATTCAAATTTAATGAACTTACTTTCAGGGTGAAAGTACTGTATAGAAAGAAAGTACAGTGTGGTATTGACCTGTCCTTTAGTGTCATTCAGAACCGATAAGCAAACTGGGGGAAAAGAACATCAGTCAAATTAGTGGACAGAAGGTATAAAGGAGAACATGTGTAGTGTAAACCTGTAGCCAATGAGCTGGCATTGCAACAAACCGTAAATCAGCACGGGCATGCACAGTTTTCTGATGATGGCTTAGCTGCAGCAACCCACATCTATCTGTGTACGGCTGGGTAGTTGCTACATTTGGTTATTTCTAGGTGATGCTTCACAGGTGTTTGATGGATGTAAGAAAACGTAAATTACTTTTGGTCTTTAATAAAGGAAAATCTCTAAGACTCACAGTAATGTTTATCTAATTGATAGTATTGGACTGGGGGAGAATATGGGTTAGAAGTGTACATGGGTGAGTGGCACAAGCTGCTGTAAGCACTATAAACTCCTTTTACACAGAAAAGGGTCTTTTACATTTGGTCATTCAGGAAAAGAATCTAGGGAACACTGAAACTTCACTGGCAGCTGGCATTTGTTTTTGGGGCGTTTTTCCCCAAGGTGGCCAGAAGAAACATAGATAAGTGTGTTTATATTTGAAAAAAATAATCTATTCCTGTTAGATAGAGTTTTCATGAAAAATTAAAACCCTTATGTAATGCACTTTCCACCCATTTACACATTCTCATGCTCTTTGCAAGTTTTAAAATTCTCTGGCCCAAGATTGTGTTTTATTTCACCTGAAATACTAATTGGAAATGAAAATAAAATAGTTCACTTTAATCATAATAAAAAGGAGTACTGACAGTTCTACCTGACAGTGAGGGGGTTTATTTATGTTTGTCTTTTAGAAAATTTAATCCCTAATTTGTAGGAACCTCTGCAGGTACATGATGAAAGCAGCATGAATATTTATTCTGATTCTGCAAGATGTGCACTTACTCATGTATTTTCAGAACTGGGCTAAAGCAGGGATGTAAGGATCTGAATCCTTGTGCTAGATTATTGATCCACCAAGTTATCAGCTCGGGCTGTACTTGTTTCCTGCCCAGTCTCTGCAAAACAAATGTGATATTTACAAATACATGTCAATTGAAATAACACCTGTGTTAATGATGTTCTCAAGCATAAGAAAGACTCATTGTAAAGACTCACACTAGCATCATTTATCAGGCCTGAGATTACCCTGATGGAGTAATTAAAAGTTCATAATACTAGATTACCTTGCTAAAGCCAAACTCACGATTCATATGTTTCACGGTTAATGTTTTCTTATTGCAATAATTTTCTTTCATCCCAGTAAACAGACCTTGGATTTAATAAGACCAGCTCAAGCAAACAGATTTGTTGATATGCAAAAATGTGATTGGTGTATGTTACCAGGGCTTCTGGATAACCAGCTGTAAACAAAAGGACCTGGAGAGATACTAGCACCATGCTCTAACCAGCTGAGCCAGTCTCGGTTGCTGATCCACGTGTCCTTCAGGCTTTAAGTATAAATAATATGAACTGCAGTCTCATAAAGTATATTCTTAAAACTAGCTTGAAGATACAGTTTTCCATGTAGAACAGCAATGAAATGGTTTCCTTAGATAGATCAGGCATATATGAAGCTTTAATTAATTAATGCTGTGTTGTATGAGGAAGGTTTATGTTCAAGTTTCCTTTTGTACAGTTTATTCTAAGAATTCCCACCCCTTGCCCTTTCACCCAGCATTAATATTTGGACAGGTATACCTTATGATGCAATATTTACCTTTGCCACTTAATTTTGGCATAAAAAATTGATCCCAAATGGGACACTCTTACATATGTGTCCACATTCTAACAATGATTGCTGGAAAGAAATAACAATAAATTCAGAATTTGAATACCTGGGATCCATTAAAAAAATAATCTTGAAGTTAAATAAATAATTTAGTATTCCTAATGATGCAAAAGATATGAAAATTAAAAAATTATCTCAAGCATTGCATTGGTATTATTTATCTAATCCTTCTACTTCCTTTCAATTGTGTTAGAAGATTGATTGACTCAGACCAGATTTTAGCCTTTCCATTTATAAAGCAAGGATTTTTTAGATCTATAACTGTATGCTGCACACCCCAAGGTGGCTTGAGCAGCCAATAGGAGTAATAGGGGTGATTAAACCTTGTCACAGGGGGTTAGATGCGGTGCTTTCTTCCTACATGACAGGCTGTGACAGTCAAACAGCACTGAAGCAGAACAAACGACAGTGGCAGTTTGCTGCGAGCAGTGCTACTGTCACAACTCCCACTAGAAAGCTACATGCTAGGTATTCAGCTCAGGGAAGTTTCAAATAGACCATGCAAATTCTGGTTTCAAAAATTTCCCTGCAAATCAGTAGTGACATGCATTAACTGCAGAGTGATTGTGTTACTGCGTGAGTGATTGTCCACTGTCGGTCGCTGGCCATGATCATCGTTTATGAGTGACACCATTGATCCATTTACATTTGTGCTTAGCTGTTCCTGTTATGGGAAATCTGCCTTCATTTGAGAGAGCTTGTGTACTAATGCAATTAGAACGACGGTTATCATCATTCTTTAATGATTGGATCTGTTTGTCACTCTGAGTAACTGTGTACAGGATACGACAAACACCGTGCACCTGATTGAACGCAGGATAAAATCATATATTCAAATATATAAGCCTTCATTCCTGAGTAAAAGGGAGTGACTTTAGGAAGACTACAGAAGAATAATTGAATTTTTAAGATTCCTTATATGGCAAAAGTTTACCAAGAAAATGCACCCCAAAGTTCAGTTTTTTTCAGGTATATCATTCCAGGCTTTTTTAACAAACAAGGAGAAGGAAGTTTTACAAGAAAAGGAAGCTAAAGATCTTAGCAGTCTGCATAGGAGAGAGTCATACTATCAATATTTTGTTTCTCATTTAAGACTGTATGCCAAACCCAGAAGGCTAGTTCTGTGTGCCCACATATATTTGTATTTAATTCTGTAAAGAAGGGTAGAAGGGGGTGGGGAAAAGTTCAAGAGAACCTCTACAAAATCAATAGCAAGATAACATAGGTAAGAATATTTTCATTATTTCAAGATATGTCTTTTCTGAATATAGAAATGTTATGCTTAGATTTCTAACTACTCTAACAGAAACTAATTTTGAATAAATTCTGGTCTAAAATTTTTAAGTTATTGCTTTTTGCTCTTAGCAATAAGGTTACATGAAATTGCCTCACTTTAATTGAAGATTACAGCAGTGTAGTTGATGTTGGACTGAAAATATCCCTTCTAAAAGGACTAAACCCCTCCTTTTGTACCTATTTATTTAAAATTAATCCCAAATTTTGGCATTTCTGTTCAGACAATATTTTAATCTTAAAATATTTATTTTTCTATTTTTAGTAATATTTTCTAAAAGATGGTTAGCAGCTAGTTTTTCAATATTTGTTTTCCAGCATACTATTTTTGTTAATTCTTGTAGCTGTAGGTATTAAACAAGTAAAGCTTTACATTTTTTTCTCATTTTCTCCTAAATTCATGTCCTGACTGCCCAAACCTAGCATCTTTCTCGATTTTAAAATCTGTTAAGAAAGAGCCTATCTTATTAAGACAAGAATGCCAAAGCTTATCTTGGATTTGGTCAGGTGCACCCACTCTTCAGTGAGCTATCCTTGCACTGCCAGGCATGTTGCTTCTTGCAACTCCTGGGCTCTACTTCTCTGCTATACCTAAAGCACTAACAGCTGTGATAACATTTCCTGGTTGAAATACTGATATGACAGTCCACTCTTTCATTCCAGGTCATCTCTTTCACTCTGTTCTCTCTCCGGCAAACTATATAAGCTTTTTCATGGAAGAGATCCATTCTGAAACACAAATTCAGTCTCTCCGACATACCTGTCCTTTCCTTAGCCTTTTTTATGCCCTTGCTCCTGAAAGGATTTGAGACGTGCTGGGAGGGAAGGATTTGTAGGCAAAAATGCCCGAGAAACTATATAGGGAGCATTGTTTCCATCTGGTGAACATTGTGTGGTTCGCCAGAGAAAAACTCATATCCATCTGTCTTTTGTGGGTATGTAAGAAGAGATTGCTCTCTAATAAATATTATCAGTGTTCAGGACAGCAGCAGGAGTGGTTATGAGATGAAGCAGGACTTTCACCATGCAGTAGTAAATAAGGAGTTTCCTTTTGGAACACCTTTTCAACTGCCAGTGTCTTTTTTTTTCACTTCTCTTCCCAGATTTTTGCAAATCCTCAGAGGGTTGGCTGGGGGATGTCATCATCCAGTTAAAATGTATCTCTGACCTAGGACTTCAGCTTTGTAAATCAGGACAGGAGCTTACAAGAGAGCAGGATGAAAATGGCTGCCTGAAAAGCTGCACTCAAATAAAAAAAAAAAAAAAAGAATTAATGCCAACCTCAACAACATTAATTTGTTTGCTTTATAATTTCAGCCCATGAAATTATTAACAAAAATTTATTGTTAGGATTTGAGAGTCATCCTGAAAAAACAGACATAAGCATTCAGTTAAAGAAGCCTCTTCTATTCAAATACCAATCCAGAGTATTTTCACACAGTATAATTTCTTTTAAAAGATGCAATTTTTAAGCAAAAAAAGCTAGAGGAGGTGATGCCAATATCAATATGAAATGGTTTTTAATTAGTGAAATTAGGTTAATGAAATTGACAGCAGCTGAGTAGAGAGTAATCATTTTCAGAAAGCTACTCAGCGGCTTGTTTAAAATAAGTCGTTAAAGTCATGATTTAGTTGTTCTGTCTTGCTTACCCACCACATAAGCAGTTAATACAAAACATTCCATTTTGCTGTTGCTAAAGAAAAAATGTGGATTTTTAAAAGAGCGGTAAATTAGGTTGTGCTGGAAGCATCCATTTTCTTGCCTCCATCACTGCCAACTCCTACTGTTTTCTTTGATAAATGATTTGCAGACTACTATTATTATTTATGTGTTTTACAATTACTACGAATGACACCTCCCCTTCCTCAGCCCTAAGCCACAAATCTGAAATGAATAAATGCTGTTTATTGTGACAGTCTGCCTTTTGTCTGTGGAACAATGACAAACTACACCACTGACAGCCAGTTGCCGTTTTTAACTACTGCTCTCGAGCTCAGTCTTTGAGTGTTCTTCAGAACATGACAACAGTCAGTGTGGAATAAAATGAGTGAGAATGTATTGTGTTTGTTTAGCATACCGTGACACTATTGTCCAATACGCTGAGTAAACAGGAAGAATAAATTACATAACCATGATAGGTTTTAGTTCTCTGTATTTCACTGAGATTTGTACAACTGTGGTCATATAAAAATTATTTTATATTTTTGCTTTTCAGCATCAATCATTTTGATATTCATATAGAGAAGTGCCTTCTCACTGGAATTAAGTGAGGGAGGAGAAATAAAGGGAGTGCTTTTAATTATTTGTGAAATCTAAGAACATTTCTGTTTTCTCTGTCTGAGCTCTTCAACAGATCTAAAGACAGCATGGAACAATTTTATCTGTATGATTTTTATAAATGTCTTCTGACCTGCAGCTAGTCAGTTTTTAAGTGTTAGAATGACCTGCTAATATCTAATTGTTCCTGGCAGAACAGAGTTGGTAGGTAAATCAGTTCCTATGTTGTGACTAGACCTTGGCTTTTATCTAAATGCAAACTTGTAAATATGCCAGGGTATTTATTTATTTAATGTCATTTTCACTGAGTTTGAACGTTAATCTAGCATTTCTTCTTGAAACCAGATGTTAGCCTTTTGTTAATGCTCCTTCTCCCTTTACATACACCTGGTGCACGTGTGTGCATGTTCACACACACACAAGCATACAACAATGCTAGTTTATAATCCTTTTTTTCTGTATTTATGTCTGTGTGCATAAATGAGTACTGCACTGGTGTTTTACTTAACTGTCTAAACACCACAACATCAGAAAGGATCTTCTGGCATTTGTATTACTTTAATAGAATCTTGTGCTACTATTAGTAATGGAATAGAGATGTCTAGTGATTAACCTAAATTTTTGTTAAGTGTATAATGCTGTGTCCAGTATCTGACTGAAAAGGACTCTTTTCCTGAATTGCATACAGTATTCTGACCAATATAGGTCTTTTAAAATTCCTGAGTATACATGTAATGTTTAATTTGTTTATTCCTCAAAGCAAAGATAATAGAGAGAATATTGAGAAAATTTCAAGTCTGCATTGGCACTGCCAGCTTTTAGAAAATGTATTTCTAATTGAAAAGACATAATCTGCAGTCTTGCTTGGAACTTACCATAATTTCACCCATTAAAAACTGTAGCTAATTTTTTAATGCATCTCAGATAAATAGTTTGCCGTCTCCTCTTCAACTATCTGTATCTCCTTTTTTATTGCCTTTTTTTAAGTCTTTGATTTCCCTTTGAAATCTCCTTTATCTCTTTTATTTTTCAGACGTCGTATCTTCTTCCTTGCAGAAACACCTAGGTTCACTTTCTATGTAGTTTTCTATCTTCTATATAGTGGGATGTATTATTTTCGTTTTAAATATAATCAAAATCTGTAAAGTAGGGAGCAGGGTAGCTTTAGAGTGCACAGATTCTTGTCCTTGCAACAGTCATTCCTCCAAGATTGCTATTGTTGTACTAATACCCAAGAAAACCCTTCAAGAAAATCCATGAACTAATGTAGGGTATTGTATATCTTTGTGTACTGATTACTAGATAGTATAAATTCATACTCAGTTCATCTACAAGACCAGTAAAGACAAATAATATTATTGGATGTTTGAAATAAGTACTTCATGAAAACTTTTTGGAGGTTTAAGTACGGTAAAGTAGATTGAATTATAATGTGGCAATGTAAGCATTAGAATGCTCATCTAACTAAGAGGGCGTTTTTGTTTTCTTTGGGCTTGAAGTCAGAGTTGCTATTAGATTCTCTTACCAAACCCTTAGTCCACACTGAACCCAAAAGAAAAATTCTTCTAATTCCATCATTTTTAGCTTAGCAGTTTTTTATGTTGTTGGACAGCAGGAAATTAATGAGTGAATCATATAGCACAACCATGTTTGAAATCAAGAACAGACGTATACATTCAGGAAAGAAAGCAATTTTGACATTCTCATCTAGGTATTCTAATCCAATAGAGAACACTTCATCCTCTTGCATTGCTTCCTGGCTGCTGAACACATTCCCATGTGAATAAACAATGTTGCCTCATTCATGTAGCTGAAGTATCCTTCCTAAAGACATAAAGTGTGGTTTAACTATTTCAGATAATATCTAGGTTATAGCCATTATCTAGCTATAATAAGCTACTCACCATCCATCAGTAGAGCTATCCAAACATTAATGAGTTCCTTTTGAATCTGGAGAGTACTTAAGCTTTCATGATAGTTATTCACAGCTGTATATTGATTTGGGTTTTTTTCACTTTCACTATGAATTTTACTGAGATGATTTAACAAAGTCATCTTATTAGTAATTTCCTGTGTATTATAATTGAAAGTTATTGATAGTTTAAAATAACATTTTTACACAAGGACGATGGATTATCTCTCAAAACCTTAATACAAAGCATGTAGCACTGCTTCTGATATTTAAGATGAAAATCTAACAAACACGTTCAAAATTAAATTCGTGCTTATTGTCATTTGAATGTATGCACAGAGATTGACAAATACTAAGAAAAATGTCTGTTAAGTATATGCAAAGGTTCCTTTATAATTTAACATAGAGATGAGACTTCATGCTTCCTGGGAACTTCTGTTATCAATTACAAAATTCCAGAATAGAAATCATTTGACCTGCAGTATAAACTGCCTCAAGTTAAGCTTTCATCAGGAGTGTAACAGTGAATCCTAATTTTCTGGGTTTCGGTTCCTAATGTGATTCTAAACATTATAATCTATGTAGATATGAAGATTCACATGAACATAAAAATTTACTTGAGTTACAGTGATCTGATTAACTTTGTGATTTCTCAAACCTGTAAAGAAATTGCCATTTCACATAAATGGAACAGCTTTAAAGTAACTTGAAACAAGTTACAGTGGTGATGCCACTATTGAACAGAAATCTTTCTCATGCTTGTGAAACTTTATTCAGGGTTCATGTAGTCGCTTGAAGAATAAGAGTCACAGGTATCTTTCTTCAAAAGCAGAAAGGTTGAGGTACCTTCATTAAAAGAGTGCTGTGTCTCTTCCCCAGTACTCTTGCCCAATCATTGTAGCTGCAAAAGCCAGAGCTGTATGTGTTAAGCTTCTCTTTTCCCCTCCCTAGTTTCATTCATTGCAGTACTGGACATCACGGGATCAGTCAATGTCTCCTATTTCAAGTGACAATACATTAATTTAAAAATAGGAATATACAGCCATTTTGACAATCTGAATTTGGTATTCTAATCTAATAGAAAAGCTTTCATGCACTAACATTGCCTCTTGACAGCCTCAACAAATCTTCATCTGTGAGAACAGTACCACACTGATCATATGACTGTGCTATTCACACTTCGATTTGGATATATAAAACAGGTTTTCAGTTATAAAAGTATTTCTCTTCCTTGGGCCATGTGGTCACTAGAGATATAAGCCAGGAGCAGTAACAAGGAAACTGTAAAATGACCAAAAAGAGGTCATTAATTCAGACCCATTGTGCTAATGGATCAGTAATCATAAGATAATTTCCCTACACTACTCATTTGAAGCACCCATACAAGTAGCCTATATTTTTTTTATCTGTTACCATGAGCATTCTGTGAGTGCTGCTTTATGTCTCGCATTCATAGATTTTACTGGAACTTTGGCATGCAAATCAACAACCAACATCAGCAGAAAAATGCAGACATAGGATCTGACTTGTGACCAACAGACAGTCTAATTTTCCTGCAAAGTTGCCTTAGGTATCACATCATGAGCTTGCAAAACAATGTGGGAAACACCTTCAGAACTGAATGTGACTTTAATTAATACAGTCACCAAAGTGGCTTCAATAGAAATATCTCTGAGACTGTTGCCAGTGTCAGTTTAATTCCTGATCTTAATCTCTAAAGAAGTTACTTTATCAAGTATGAACAAACAGAGCAAAGTAAACCTCAGACAAGCTGCCGTGTGACTGAAAAGCAAAGTGAAACAAAATCTTGGAAGCTTTATAAAGTTGGCCAGAGATTTCTTGTTACCAGGTAATTTTCTGAATAGAACATTGGAAACCATTGTGATAAGCATCCACAGTTCTGGTTAAATTAATCGTCTTTTTTGATAACGTATTGAGCATAAGCAATTTGCATTAACTTCAACTGTAATAGGGTGCTAAGTCTGTTGGTTTTCAAAAGGATATCTTACAACTAAATACCTGCATTCTATTGACGCCAGCAGAAATTATTCGATATTCAGAGATTTGCAAATTATTTTTCTGTTGTGAAGTCAATGTTTCACTAGTAAGGAAAATTACAAAACCTTGGTCCATATATGGTTATTAGAAAGAGAACCTCAGAAAATTCAATTTAAAGAAATATAATAAAAAATAAAAGTTTATATACAGATGCTCTTTCTTTGATTAGTTTTCCAGCAGCATGAGAGTCAACAAAATATTTAAAACTTGTTTTTAAATTCTAATATTGTCTTCAGAATGCTAGGGTGTTCTCCAAGCACTGGAGCAGTGTAGAATTCCTAATGCAAAGAGATTTACAGATAAAAAATATGGAATAAGAAGATTAGAACTAAAATAGATGCCATTTTTTGTAGAATATATAATGAAATCCTTATTAATATGTAGTCTTGACTATGAAATTTCAGCATGGATCCCTCAGATTTAGCAGAGGATTTTAAAAATCTTTTTGGGGTAATTACATAAATATGCAAAGGAAATCTCTTAGTTTCCTCATGTTATCTGCCAGAGGCTTACTGCAAATAACAAAAGAAAGAAATGACTGGAAGAATTCTAACAATTGGTTTTCTCCAAAATATGCACTGCACCTGGTGTTGCTAAAAACCCAGAAGCGGGGAGCAGTTAACGAAAGAGAAAGTATTAGCCAGTGGTGAAAGCTGATATGGATTATTGAAGACTAAGGAGAGTTATGAAGAACACCATAAGACCCTGACACATCAAACAAAAATAAATTCAATAGTGGCTGATGAAATTCATCCTCCCTAAGTGGGAAACACACTGCAGTGAGTGAATTACAGTATCCTTTATGTACTGAGGGGCTCTGAATTAGACATAGCCTCTCAGGGCAAAGATGTAGGCATCACTGTAGACAGCTCAATGAAGACATGTCCTTAAAATGTATCAGAGATCAAAAAACGGAATAATCTTTGGGTTGTGTAGGGAATATTATGGAAAATACTACAATGTTACATAAATTGATGTACATCCTTACCTTGACAGTTAAATTCCATTTTGGTCAATTCTTTTGTGAAAATTGTATGAAGAGGAAAAAGTAAGGTTACTCAAGAGCACCTATAGTTTCCTCCTGCTTAGAAAGGAGAAAAGTAAAAAGAAATATGAAATTCTGAATAGTACACAAAAATCTCAACTGGATGTTTCTCTTTTTCAATCTTAATAAAGAGATCAGCTAAAGACATATTCTTTTATGAAATGTATGATTGTCTTTAACACTTAGCACCTTATATTTCTTTCAGTTTCCGATTTGTGAAAGTGTTTTTTTAAATGCTGTGGATAGGTTTTTTTCTACTTGTAACAAACGGGTTTTTAAGAACAGGAAGGTAGAGGAGATTAACTGTTGAGGCTACTTCCCTGGACTTCTATCTGTATGTTTTGCAGGAATACTTTTCAGATTATGATGGCAGAGTGGCAATTCAGAATGCACTAAGAACAACCCAGTAGCCAAATGCTCCTGTAGAGCACTTTCTCAGATATATTTTCAAAGCACTGTAATACCCCTACCTGACTACAGTGATCTGAGCTGTTTTACACAGTGTGCACACTTCTCACTTGTGTATATTGTAGACTTTAAGATGGCTAGAAAGATGGGTTAGTTATTGTAATGGCTGTTGGAAAAGAAGACAGTTATCAAATGCTTTATTATGATTTGATAGAAGGACAGAAGATACTGTCACAATTATCTGAGCAATTAAACATCAGAACAAAAAGGATTAAAATGGGGAGACTGCTCAGGAGCCTTCCTTCTACATTCCTTGCTTTTCTTTATTGTCATTTTTCTTATTTTCTTCCCCTCAATGTTTTTCTTTCCTATCTGCTTGAGTTAGAAATGGTATTCTACAAAGGTGAAGACTTCTTGATAAATTCTAGTTTTTTACAGTGTCAATTTTTTACTTCTACATATTGTAGAAGTAATATGTTCTTTTTTAATTTTCCTTGTTCTTTGTTCCTGAAGGGATTATTAGAGTTCCTTCTAGTCTTCATCTTCATCCTGGGAAAAATACTACAACTCAGCCATACAGCAATATTAAAAAATAATAAAATCAAAGTAAAATATCCTTTGTGTTTACATTTTAAATTTCTAACAAACATATTCTTTAACTACATGCAAATGCCAATAAGAAGGATCATCAAATGTGGATCTTTAAACTATAAAATAAAAATTAAAAACATTTTTCCACACTTCTTCCTTAAAATTATTAGGAAAAAATCATTATGTGCTGAATTAGCTAAGTTTTACTGAACTTCAAAAAAATGTTGAAAGGGCAAGAAGTGAAGAAATTAGCTCCCTGCTGAAGTCTTGGTAGAAAACAGACAGACATAGGTTTCTGGGCATAAGAAGTATGAGAAAAATGTTGGAGAACTGAATTGTGCTCTCAGTTGCCTGACAAGCTTTCATCTGATAGATAATGAATTAAGTTAGTGTCATGGGTTGATCATTAGACAGTTTTTGATTGCTACACTTGCAGTAGTTCTTAAATATCATGAAGTGTACAAGTAGTACAACAAATCCATTGAGAGCCAAAGACTAAATGATTTCAGTCTCATTTCTAATGTCTTTTATGGCTATAGTATAAAAATTGGTCAAGAAATATTAGATTAGTTACATAACTGATGTTTGAATCCATGTCTTTTTCCATTGTACACTGCCATAAAGTAATAAATTAAGATAAGGGGGAAAGTAAAAATTTAGACACCATCTGCATGCTAATGACGCCTTTTTTCTCATTCTAAGATATATTATTTAGCCAGTGCTTTCTCTGTTAAATACGTGTAAAAATGATTGTATAGAGTAAGCAAGATTCTCTGCTTTATCAAGTTACATACATCACCAAAGTTAAAACCTCCTATGTTCACAGTAAAAATTTTATCAATCAAATATGTAAAGATATGAAAGACTGATTGTTTTGTTTTGATAAATACTAATCTTTAAAACCCCATCTTGACTAACATTAACTGCATTATATTCCTTCTTATCTTTGGTAATACCTTTAAAACTTCAGTGTTTTACCTGGCACCGTTGACAGGCCACAGGTCCATACTTACAAGGACTTACCAACGCATTGTTTCACAGACGTGTTACCCCTTTGACTGTGGACTCCTAAAATTTCAGCCCAATTAATTCCCACTCATAATGAAAATAATTTGCTAACTCATCAGTTAATTCTTTCAAAACTCTTCTACTTTATCTGACTTTCTGATTTTAAAATGATGGGTTTAAGAATTGTGTTAAACGTTATTTCTAGTTACTGTCAACAAGGAACTGATTTTATTACCATGATCATGTATAAAAAAAGCCTTCTGCCTAAGTACAGAATTAAAATATTTTTGATAATTCTGACGTTTTTATTTGTGATGACCATAGTATTTTCCTTTGTACATATTCCTCTTACCTTTTTTTGTAATACACGTTTCTTCTAATTGTCAATTTTTTCTAGTTATCACTAACACTTTCAGTTTCATTTCAACTGCCTGATGTGTTGTCCTTGTAACTGGTTTTGATTTCATTAGTGTTTCATATGAGTTTATTCTTAAGGAATCAAGATATGTATATTTCTCTTTCAGACTTCACATTTAGTGCCTGAAACTTTAGTCTAGCAATCTATAGTCATGCAGTCTGTGCTTTATGATTTATATGGCATGGTGAATGGTCATCAACCTATCTATGCGGTCATTTTTAGAAGACTAGTTTATATTTAGAGCTTTTATTGTTTTAGAAAGAATTTCACAGAGTGCAGGCGAGCAGAGAAATATCTTCAAAGTAATAAGATTTTTCTCAAAGGAGTAGAGTAGACTTTATTGAAGATCAAAAAAATTCAAATCTATTAAAAGTGACTCTATGTGATAGAAATCTACTAGAGAATTACATGAAAGTGGTAGGAGCAACTTCTGAAACGTGTAAGATAAAGCTGAAAAATAAGCTGAACCTCAAGCTGCCATTTATTTTCCAGCTCAGTGATGTCACTGTGGCTGTCACAAGCTGTGTTGCCTCGCACATGGGGCTGGAAGCTTCATACAGTAAATCCTTGTTCTCCCTTTGATTCCTCCGTGCCTTATCAGAAGAGAAATGCACATATATAACTGTGCATAACACAAGGCAGTATTATTTAACAGAGTGCTCCTGTGGCATATGCAAACCACTCATTTCTTGTTAATATGGCAACAGCGGAAAGTCTCCAGAGGTTTGTCCAACCTTATAATGAGAGGCCTGTGTTATGTGCAGTTCTGTAGACTCAGAAGTGGCCATGGATTCATCCCCTGCTGTGAAATTTGGCTGCTGCCTGAGGCCCTGTGGAAATCATGTTTCTTGCTATGCTCCACCACGTGCAGGCCTCCCTGCTGAGAAAAGCAAGGAAATTTGCTGAAGTGCGTTCATCTATTTCTCTCCCTCACCATCTGAGACATAGAGAAAAGGATCTGCAGCGCAATATTTCCAGCCTATTTTTTTATTTCTGAGAGGGAACTAGGACGGTCACCAATACATTCCTTAGGGTGTGTTGACTGATGAAGTCAGTAGGGAACTTGATTTTTGGAGGACAGTCAGACAGACTAGGTAAATGGAGAAGACAATCTCAGCAACTATGAACACATTGAAAAGACAACAGAAGGAAGCCTTGAATATTCCTTTCTCCTCAAGAAGTTCCAAGACCACAGTGTAGGAGAAAAAATGAAAGGCGTAAGGTGAATCATCCCCGCTCTTGTTACAATGTGCCAAAAATCAAAAAAACAGAGTCACATGCCTATTTTTATAGTTCATGTATGTAATCTCACGTTGTTAATGTCTACCCCCTTATTTTTCGTCTGGGAGATGAGTTCCAAGAGCCAGTGAAATGTAAGGGAGAAAGAAAAGTCTGTCAAACTATGTATTAAAAACCAAAAATTAATTACATATAAAAAATACTGTACAGGAAAGAGAATTTTATATGCTGCAGTGCTGCAGTGTTTAGAAAAACAACAACAAATCAGAAAACTTACTATATTCACCCTAAAATGTACAATTAAAGGATTTGATCCCAAATAGAAGGCATGTTTAGTATTTGTTGGGATCAGAGTCTGAAGAACAGTAAACCTGGAATGAAAGAAACAGGATGTTAGATGAATGTAAATGGAAACTACTTTTGAGAATGCAACTGATGTGATGGAGGGGAGTAAAGGCAATATTGTTTGCTTTGTGGTTTTGTTTTTAGGTTTAATGCTTCCTACTAAAAACCTGCAAAGAGCTTGTCTGGCATAAATAATAAGTGTATTGAAGTTAATAGAGCTGTCATAGTATATAATGATTTGAACTGGTCAAAGGAGAGAGAAAATGTTGCTGATAATGCTAATAACAAAGTTTTGATAAGCAGACAAAAGAAATGCTTTTTTTCTTGTTTATTCAGTTGTGTCACAGAACTAGGGAAAAGCAGGCACCAAGACAAGACTGGGGAGAGCATTACAGAGGCCTATAGCTGGAGAGAGATCCTTCGCAAATAAGAAAACTTAACTTGTTATAGTGAGAGAAAAGAAGGCACTATATAAATACACATTGAAGAGGTGTGTGCTGAGAATGTTTTCAGATGGATGGGAGGGAGAAGATCACAAGAAGCCAGTGCAGAAGTCAGTGGTTCCTTTCTCAGTGATTCAGAAAGGAATGTCTGTTATAAAATAACAGATTTAAACAAGAACAATTTAAATTAAAAAAAAAAAAATGAGATGTAGCGCCTACCAAAAAGTAGGAGGTAGAAGAGTAATGTAATAAGGAAAAAGCAAGTAAAGGAAATATTTCATTTTTTCAAGTCTCTCTCTCTCTCTCTATATATATACATATATATATTCAGCCATATGTTTAACACAAAGGAATAGCTACTAGTGTTTTGTAGCTGTATATATAAGCACGCAGGTCCTGTTAAGTGTAAATCCTTTGTTTCTTTTGAGAAATAATGATGAAGCATAATAAATCTTGTAACCCATAAAATACTACATTCACAGTTTTTTCTGTCACAATATGTATATATACATACATACACTAGTATGGATCTTTTAAGTAGAATACTATGTTTTCAAGGTATTTTTCAAATGTAGCTTATGACCTAGTTTCAGATTGATGAGTGGTAACATTCGTAGGAATCCTATAGGATTTTGTCTTTATGTCTTTTTTACAATAAGGAACTACCAGAAATTCTTTTGCTTCTGCCAGACTGCTGAGTGCACCAAAAAAAACCCAAAACCCAACCCGCCACACACCCCCCCAAAAAAAATAATTTGTTTCATCTGTTATCCTCATAGGAGTTTGGAGTTCAAATATGTAGAATTATGTGTATATATAATCAAACTGCTTTTAAAAACCATGATATTTCCCGGTTCACGTGACATGCTAAAATATTTATTTTAATATTTTTCCCTTTTTTATTCTTATTTTTTCAAATCAATTGATTATGTGAAATCATTCCTTAGAGTCAAGAAATTTTCAGTAAAAAGATTCGCTTTTGTTCTGAGGCAGGAAATCTACTGTATTTAAATTAAAAGATTTTAAATGGTGATTCAGAAATGGTGAGTCAAACAGTAGGTAGATACAGATAGTGCCACTCATGTAGAACAGTCAAGTGACTCAAACTTGAGATTTACATATAAGGAGGGAAAAAAAACCCACTGTTGTTGGCAGTTGCATAAAAGTGGGAAAAAACACTTCAAATATTGCTGTAATCCAGTTATTCTAGAGTAGAGTGATACAGTTGATATACAGTATTCTGACTTTTTACCTCCCTAGAGTCTACTTCATTTAGACCATGTGAACAAAAAACCCCAAACCTTCCTCATTAGGACTTAAACCAACATTTTTCATCACACCAGTTGTCATCTTCGCTGCAATATCTGGTTTATATTTTACTTTTTTTTCTTAGTTAAGTGTTATAAATGAATATTCAAACACTACTATAGCATTTCCAAATCTAGAAAGCCTTTTTTCTTGTTATTTAATATTTATTAATATAATGCTTGTAATTCCTTGTCTGGTTTTAAACTGCTCTATAAAATAATTTGCTGCAGTCTTCCTCAGTGAATTTTTGCTATCTCAGGTGAATAATCTGTAGGGTGGTTCAGTTCAACTGCATAATACAATTAAAAGGTGTCATGTCATTGTGAGCCTCACTTTTTTATAGTGTTTGAGTTCAAATTTTAGAAAGAACTAAATACATCCTAAGTAACAGGACAGTCAATAGTGTGGCTTTTATTTGTGACTTTGGGAATAAATTGCAGTATGGGAAAAGCAGCTGAAAACATGGATGAAAGTCGAATGCAGGATTATTGTAGACCCTGTCAAAATAAATGGTAGAATATTTTTTAGTATGTAATTAAATGTCAAGATTTGTGAGTTAATGGAATTTCTGTAGTCACATCAAGGTCAGACGAGCAATTACTGTTTATGAATTATCTGAAATCTTGTATAGCCTCTTCTAGCTAGTCTTATAGCATCTATTTATATTAGACATCTTTGCCATTTCTGATGTTTCTCCCCCATAGTTTCTGTTAACAGCAATGTGGTGCATTTTGTCAATTCTGTAGTTGTTTGCAAAACCTTCCTTTATTTTACTGAAGTGCTTGCAATTAGCCCACTTCTCCCCATTGAGAAGCATCTTTGTAATAACAGCTTTCCTGGCAGAGCTTTTGTTAGGGAGATTTTAAAATCAAGAGTCTACAAAGGTTGGGAAAAATCCAATCATACAAAAGTTCAGCAAATCCCTTTCAAGGTCATATCAGTTAAGATTACATAGATTTTCCACTTCAGCAAACAGTAGAGTTTTGCATCTTTAGGGATGAATTCAGAATGATAGAATTAATAATATAAACCAGTTCTAAAAGAAATTGCTTGCTAAACTCAAAGAAAAGCCTGGATGCATCCCCCCTACTCCCACCCCCACAGTCTTTAGTGGGGTTACCTTTTTCCCCCATGTAGCCTCTTGTATAACTTCCTTTGAAGTCGTTCACAGCGTTTGCTTTGACAGCCACTGGGTGTGGGAAGTATAAGGCTATAGCAAGTATCTCCATAGCATAATCCGCCCAGTCACTGTCGGTCACTGATCCAGCTGCATGCAGCAGCTTAGTAGTCAAAGGGCATGGTAATTCCCTCCTTCTGTCTTTTCTTTCTTCCAAGGCAAAATCTTCACCTGGTGTTTTTGATTCATGCATTCTAATTATGATGGCTGCCATCATCAGCCCTGTGGGTGACACTAGAAATTCTCTGAGCCAACAGCTAATACCACAGCTTGTTAAGCGACCATGTCAGCCTGATTTTAGGGCCCATTTTGCAGTTCACCGCAGGCCTATCTAAAAGCATCAGGAGTCTCCGTCTAGCGGGACAGGCTCATTGTCTTTCTAAATGTCTCCTTCTGATAAGCAGATCCAAATATGGTTCATTCACTGTGGATTTGAAGGCACAGTGGGGAACTTGGCTCACATAGTGGATGCAACAAAATGCTTAATATTTTCACTTGGTATAGAGCTAAAGAACCCAATTTTCAATTTCAGGATACAAACATTTGCTCCCTGACTATGATCAAGAGTTTGAAATTTAAATCAGAAGTCTTCGAAAGCTATTCTAATTCTCAAAGGAGCAGGCTTTCCCATACTTAGTACAAAGAAGAAAATCCTTGGTTTGTATCAGAGTTTGAGCACACAGAATTCACACGATGACCAGAAGTATCCTTTGTTGCCTAAAGATATTGTAGGAATTTTTTCTCTGAATAAATTTGTGTGAAGTATATGCTTCTGGTAACCATGAGGTTACTAAAAGCACTATGAATCCTGCAGTCTGATCTGCCTTCCAAACTTTATTTGCTTTTAAATAATTGCTTCAAATACATATTTGTCTATGCTGCTCCATGTATTTCTTTTTAATGTTTTTTCTAACCCGAGCTCTGGCAATAGAAGGGAATGAATATCTTTCAGTTGCAGGAAATGAGAATTTTTTCAGAAAGTATACTATTGCGTCAGTATATTTAACTGAGTCTCTGATCTGGAAGCTACTGTTTTTTATAGCTAGAAACAGGGCTAAGTTTTCTCTGACTTCATAGGCGTATTTTTAACCAGAAAGCAAATAGGTGGCCCTTCCTGCCGCATAAATCCACAATTATAATATTAATGCAACAGTTTTTGTTCTCTAAGAAGAAAACCAGTTACTTACCAATGAGGTATGTAAAAGTGCTTATCTTGCAGAACTATCAGTGTGAACCAGTGTGCATATGGGAAGAGCTAATTTAAGATCTCCACAGGAAATTAGAGTGGCTCTTTTATTATCAACATCCATTTCCTAAATACTGTGTTGCTTTTGGCTTATATTCCATTGACCTATAATAATGATGCTGCAGACTTATTTCATCTCTTTGTAAGTTGGCAGACTGGCAGCCATGCCAATCTGTAAGCTTCCTTATGGAGATAGCTAAGAAGCCCATTTTGCTACAGAAAAATCTTGAATTTTGTAGCCTGTGTCCACTTTAGTGATTATGCTTTCATGTGTAACATGCTTTTGGAAAACTTCTTCCTACTTATCCTTCTCAAAGGATTTATAGGAAGAGGGCATTTCCAACGTGCACCATAATTGCGCTTTGACTGACTTGTATATTTTTTCCATTTTTACAGTGTAGACTCACTGTTGCAACCCAGTATCCAAGGCAAATCTTTGTGGCTGCACAAGACAATTAAAAAAGATAAAGACTTGATTGTGACAGATAGGGGTTAAATCTCACAAAATTTATCTCTCTAAATATTAAATTTAACTAAACTGGCAGAATTTCCATTCTCCTTATATTCATCCACTTTTTCTCTAATGTGTCTGGAAGGCTTTTTAACATAGCATAAAATTGTGAGAGAAACCTGAGTACAAAGTGGAGCAAAAACTGTTCATGTAGAACTACACCAGCCTATATGGAGTTAAAATAATACAGATAGGGGTAGATGTCTAAAATTAGACAAAAAGAATCGGATCTCATTCAGAAGGAATAAAATGAGTTCCATCAAGTGGAACATACAGAAAAAACAGATGATCAGGGTCAGCCAGCATGGATTTATGAAAGGCAGGTCCTGATTGACCAGCCTGATCTCCTTCTATGACAAGGTGATCCACTTAGTGAATGAGGGAAAGGATGTGGATGTTGTCTACCGCAGCTTCAATAAAGCCTTTGTCATTAATTCCCACAACATTCTCCTGGAGAAACTGACTATTCATGGCTTGGATGGTTGATGGGTTAAGAACTGGCTGGATGGCTGGACCCAGAGTGTGGTGGTGAATGGAGCTATATCCAGCCGGCTGCTGGTCACAAGTGGTGTTTCCCAGGGTGCAGTACTGGGCTCAGTCCTGTTTAATGCCTTTATCCATGATCTGGACAAGGGGGTTGAGTGCACTCTCAGTAAGTTCTCAGAGGACACAAAGTTAGGTGGGAGTGTTGATCTGTTGGAGGGTAGGAATGCTCTACAGAGGGATCTGGACAGGCTAGATCTATGGGCTGAGGCCAACTGTATGAGGTCCATCAAAGTCAAGTGCAAGGTCCTGTACGTGGGTCTCAATAAGCCCATGCAGCACTACAGCCTGGGAAGAGAGTGGCTGGAAAACTGTGTGGCAGAAAAGGACTTGGAGGTGCTGATCAACAGCTGGCTGAACATGAGCCAGCAGTGTGCTGGGGTAGCTAAGAAGGCCAGTGGCATCCTGGTTTGGATCAGAAATAGCATAGCCAGCAGGACCAGGGCAATGATAGGCACTGGTGAAGCTGCACCTTAAATACTGTGTTCAGTTTTGGGACCATCATTTCCTGAAAGACATTGAGGTGCTGGAGCATGTCCAGAGAAGAGCAACAAAGCTGAAAAGTCTTATGAGGAGTAGCTGAGGGAGCTGGGGTTGTTTAGCTTGGACAAAAGGGGGCTGAGGGGAGACCCTATTGCTCTCTAGACTACCTGAAAGGAGACTGTAGAGAGGTGGGGTTTGGTCTCGTCTTCCAAGTAACCCATAGAATCAAATGAAATGGCCTCAAGTTGCACCCAAAGAGGTTTAGATTTTGGATATTAAGAGAAATTTCTTCACCAAAAGGTTGTCAAGCATTGGAACAGTCTGACCAGGGAAGATGCTGAGTCACCACCCAGGAAGTATTAAAAAGATGTGTAGATGTAGCTCTTAGGGATATGGTATTGTGTCGGACTTGGCAATGCTAGGTTAATGGTTGGACTCGATCTAAAATGTCTCTTCCAACCTAAATTATTTTTTCATATGAGATACTTTGTGGAAGTAAAAAGACAGCAGTAGGCTAAGGATTCATTCCGACTGCTGTGGTACAGAGCTACTTATGGAGAACTGCATTACATTGGATCTGCTAATGTGGTTTGGTAGCCTTAAGCGTATTGGAATTTTATTGAGTCTAGTCTGCATAAGGTCATAACAGAGCTTAAGCTTGAGTCCAGCATCATTTTCTCTTCTTCATTATCCTAAAATATAAAACATCTCTTCCACTTATGAAAATATCTTTCGTCGCTGTAAATATTTTTAGATTGCGGTTAGGAGTTAACACAGTTAATTCCAAAGTGAACCAGAAAAAGTATTCCAGAATTGTTAAGGGATGAGCAAATGGACTTCACAAAAAAGTCCTTCAACCCCAGCCACCATGCCATTAAGAAGACCAAAACACCACAATTATTATAAATCACATTTGTTTCTAATTTGTTCTCATATGCAAACTCTTAAAACTTGTATTAGCAAGTCTTGTATTTTTCCCTATGACTTTGTTTGAGAGAAATACTGGTTATGATTTCAGTACTCGTGGACCAGTGTGTATGCTGTCAATCAAAGTACCCTGTCTGGACTTTGTTATCTCCCTCCATTCTTTGCAGCAGGCTGCAGGCTGCTTTCAGGTCTCAGAAGATATAAGCCTTTCCTTTAAAAATATCCAAGAGATTAGCGATGAATAGTAGTGTTGCCTCAATTCCTTCCATTATAACATCCTGCCTAATGCTTTTCACTTTACTTTTCATTTCCTTTGTAGTGCTGAGAAGTGGGAAAATTAAGATCTGTGGTACTCCGTATTCAAGCCTATATTTGAGACTTGCAGCTTGCAGCATTCTCACATGATCTCTACTATTAGTGAATGTGAAAACAGTTTCTACCCATCTCCCTCTTCCTATTTCCTGAACTAATAGATCAGTGGGAGAAATTTTCCATGCATAATGTGAAGAAAGAGCAGCTTAGCTCAAAGATTTTTTGGTTTACCATTGATCGGAGGAGATGAGGAGAATCCAGAAATTCTCTTTTATTTTTATGACTTTCCGCCTGGACCTACATCTCTAAGAAAAACATTATCCTGTTTTTGGTGCTGGCAAAGACTTGGTAATTTCTTCTATAAAGTTATTTTAATGAGTTAGTAAAATGCCTGGATGATTTTAGAAGATTAATATAAGCATTGTATAGGAAAACTTGGCAGGGGGGAAAAAACAACCATGAAGCATTCATTTGGGTACTGGTCAGCCATAGAAAGCTCATTATTACATTAGGCTGTTACCATTAAAGCTAATTAGTGGCTATCAAAGTTGAAACTAGAGATCACCATGATACATACAAGTACTAAGCATACTATGCTTCGTAGAACTTCAGGATCAGAGGGCATGATAGATCTTTGCAGTTTACCTTCCTTTCTTGTAAAATACGTAGCTAGTACTGAAGAATCAATTTTAGTAAAAAGACTTTTTTTTTTTATTATGTGCATGATCTCAGTCTTCATCTGATTCTCTCTGGGACTCCTAAATTATCTCATTCCTGCAACTCATAAAATGCTTTGCTTCTTGTTGCAGAGCAATCTCACAGCACGTGAACTATGTATCTCTTGATTAAAACAAAATTTGAAGATTTTCTGCCAGTATGCTTTATCTGCTCCAATCCCTAAACATTTCGTCTGGTGGGGTCAAGACAAAGTACACAGATAGTCCATAACAGAGTCTGAAACATGCATGGTGTGTGTTGGGGTCTCAGTATCCTCACTATGCTGCACTTTACAAATCTGCTCTTATGGAATCACACTAGTATGAAGACATAGCCAAAGTTTCTTCTGTTTTATGTAAATTTATTTACCCATATGGGTAAATTGGTAACTGTCTCATAAATTGCAGGAAATCTGGGAGAAATTAGAGGTGCCCTTGATGGCTGTCTCGGCACCCAGCAGTACAGGGAAGAAGAGTCTTAGGAAATAAATCTTAGCTCTTTTCTATCCTTTTGTGTTAATAAACATTCTTCCCTGCTGAGAAGAAATTGTCATAACTCTGATGCCTATGTCAGAGATGCTTTAGCAACTTTCCTCAACATTTTAGCCTTTGAGTGTTTTGTTCTTAATTCCTAAACCTGATACTTCATTAGTATGTATTTAACAAATCACATTTCAAAAGGATTTAGAATACTGTAAGATATATTACATGCAGTGGGAAAGGACCAAAAAAACCCCATTCTTTCCAAATATAATGAGGTCTGTAAAAAAGCAGCTCATCAAAAATGTAAATGTAACTGAATTACTAAGTTCTCATTTTCTGAGTAACAGTAATTAAATAAACTTGAAACTGGTGGCTGTAATCCTCAAGGTTGGATTTGATTAATAAAGCAAACGATAGCCTGCTGATTTTAAAGTAAAAAGCTGAATAAATACATGTTGCCATTTTCAGCAATAAAGTAATAAGCTATTTAGAGTAAATGTGATTGTCATAAAATAATGTTAGAAACAATGTCTAATACAGTCAAAAAAAATAGGATGTAAAATAGGATGAATTTCCAACAAATATATCCGGAGTTTGGATCAGATTTGGGATGACAGAAATGGTAACAAATTATTCCTGGCATAAATTATGCCCTAACTAGTACTGCAATAGCAGTATTTATTTAATCAGAGCATAATCATTGTTTGACAATTACTTTTAAAAACTTCTCTAAAATCAAATAGATAATATTTGTACAATTGTAATAGCTGAGCTATGCAAGCAATTCAAAGACTTACACTGCTGTCCAAGGGAGTAAGGACCTAAAAGAATTTGACATATCAAATCATTGCAATACAGTAACTAGAAAAATAAAACACATGCTGCTAATGGAATTGACTTGCATATTAAAGAAAGCAGAGATTGCTGTTTGATATCTCAAACCTGAGAATTAGCTTGCAAGAAACAGAGAAGCTGGTAGCTATGTAAACTGCATGGGATAATACTGGTTGTTTCCTTTCCAGTATGGCACATTTCTGGAAGTGCTTTAACTCTTCATAATATCACAGTGGCCACAGCAGATCAGGCAGCAGTTCTATCTAACCTCTGAGTCTGTCACTAAGAGTGGCCATGGGTAGATACACAAGGGAGGAGAGCTATGGAAGGCACGTCATTCATCCCTAATATTCTTCCAATTACCAACTCCTTTAAGCTTAGAATTGTACTGAGACAGATGTGGCCATATGTGTGTGTCTTGTTATTTGTGGGTCTTTGTTTTGTCTCTTTTCCAGCCTCCCCTCAAGCCCATGAAGACTTTGTGTATGTGTAGCCTTTCTTAGCAATGACTTATACAATTATCCTCTCCTTTTCTTTCAAGTGTAGCTTCTAGTTTCATTACTGGTCCCTGGTTTTTGTAAGAGATGAGCAGTCCCTATCCACCATCTCCATAAGACTTTTGATGTAAATTTCTGAAACCCATGTAAATACACCTTTTAACAGGTAATTGGACCCTAATCTATGCTGTTCTTCTTCACAAAAATGTGATCCCACAATTTTTATAGCTACTGAACTCCCTTCTGAACCTTTAGAGATTTCTGAGATTTAATGCATGGCAGAACAATAATTTTGGGTGCAATGAAAACAGTACAGTGATGCTCATTATGTTTCATCATGATCTTTTTCTAATACTTGGATCAGTTTCTGCTGCTAACCTTAACTTGCCCTTTGTGTTGGAAGTCATTTGGAGATTACTGTTATCTCAACTGGACCACTCTGTACCTCAAGTGGATCATACACATCCTCCATGATTCTTCAAAACAGCTTCAGGATTTTCCAAAGTTATGCTTCCTAAGTAGAATACGTCTATTCGTGTGACCAGTAATTAAAATATTCATTTACCTGGCGCAGACATCAGGATTACATGTAGGCATGCAGTTCCTCAGATTTCTCCTACCTTCCTTCATTTTCTTTGAAATCAAGGAAGATTTGAGGAAGAGATTTTATACTAACTTTAACAGTACATACATTTCACCTCTAGACTCTCTTGGAAAATCTGAGTGAATACCATCTGGCCTGAGGTGTTTATTGCCTTTCATCTTTTTGTCACTGTGCACTCTAATAAATTCTCCAGTCTCTGTAATTTCAGATCCTCTGATGGTTCTCTGTCAGACACTGGCTAGCAAGGGATTGTTCCTAGTTTCCTCCACAATGAATGCAGGGAATTAACTTAGTTTTTCTGGAATGACCATAGGTTGTCTGACAATTCTTTTCTACTATCCTTATCAACTGGTGCTACAGAATCCCTGGAATGTGTCTTTCTCCTGACACATTTTAAGAAAGGATTATTATTATTCCTTATCTTTTCTACTCATTGTTCCTCAACCTCCCCTTTTAGATTGTTTGGTTATGCTTTTGCATTTAATCTGCCAGAATTCATTGTTCTTTTTTTTTATTCATTTTAATAAGATCTCAAGTATTTGAAGTGTAATTCCTTCTTTGTCATAACCTCTTTAACCCTTTTTTGATTGGCAATATGCACCTGGGATTTCTTTTCCAATGTGGTATCTTTAAATAATTTCCATACTATAATTCCCACAGTGTCTGTAAAGATTTACTTCTCTTAGTTGCCCTGTGTAGCTTCTTTTCAATAAGTGTCCTTAAATTTATTCTTGAAAAGCCTGAAAAACATGGTTCCTGAAATCTTCAAGATGAAGAAGGATACTATTTCACAGTGAGAAGCTTACACTGCACATATCACAGCATAATTTTCCATAATTTATGCTGACTGCGGTTAGACTGACAATGGTATTTTTATTTTTCAATTCGCTAACAGAAGAATTATATTAGCATGTACCAGAAGGATATTATTAAACACTTCCTACAAAAAAACATTCCCAGTTTTCTGACCTTCATTAGGAAGTTTTAAAGTTTGATCTGGTACTTCCATAAAAGATCCCTGATAACAGGAAAATATCAGAGTTGTTAGTGTGCCTGTTGTCTAAGAAAGCAATTCAGTTTTCCAGGTGAGACGTTTTAGTTTTAATAGTGTATACATGCTGTCTTGACACCAGGGCAGCCATTCCTTCCTTGGCTTTTAAATTATGGCACAAACATTTCTCATCGATTGCAATTTTAGAGCCATTTGAAAGCTCAGGTTTGGCCCCATGGTTTCACTGTGCCTGTACAATTGAGGAGAATAGCTTCTGTGATGGGTACTATTATGGTCATTGTGTTCCTGTGAGGTGGACCTACGTCTCTGCTGAAGCCAAGACAAGTGTTTGCAGTCCTGAGTATTGCTGAGGGATTTCTGTGAAATCCCAAGATGTAGAGTGTGCTGTTTTCCCTGTTCCATGCAGGCTATAAAAATATACCAGTTTTTAAAAGATTGCCTATTTGCACCAATACTCTATGGTTAATACTTAATTTCAAGAAATAGGCTGTGTAAAGAGGGGCTTTGAATCAGGCTTCTTGAGTTTATGAAAGTAAGTAATCATCCTCTGATGGTTTGAAATCAAGAGCTAAAGTGCCTTTTTCCATGATTACAGTTTTTTTAAGTGTGATTTTTTCAATTAGGTGCTTTTTGCCTGCAAAATTGAGATTCATGGAGTGTACTTCTATGTTTACAGGATACCTATTTTGTGTGATTTATCACCTTTTATATTTAACATCTTGTACATACTTAGACTATATATTAAGACATAGAATTTTCAGAAAGTTTCAGAAATCCATTTCACAGCAACTACTTATGCTGCTCCAAGTAGTATTGGCATAGCAATATTAAAATCATAAGTATTAATATCTCTTTCAGGATTTTATAAACCACAGGCAGCTTTTCTCCTAACCTTTTCAATTTTGTTGTCAATTATTATCTGTTTAGAGGTATTTGACTTAGACATTGGTCTTAACAGAATTCAAGATGTAAGCCATGAAAAATGAAGAGTGATTTGTCATGAAAATGGCAGCCCTTACTAGTGATTCACCATATATCATGAAATCAGTTTCCTAATAAAGCTGTTCTTAATCCTTTACAATCTGCACGTACCGTTGGCCACCATCAAAGAGAAAATCATCGGCTAGAAGAACTTGGGTTGTGGCATTGCTCATGAAACTTTAAATTTGGTAAAAATTATAAATACCTAATGGTAGTCGCTGAATACTGGAGTCTGTTGTCTAAACTGATGACCCATATTTTTATGTTTCTGTGTACTTCAAGCACAAATTAATTCTTGACCAAAATGAAATATCTTTGTTAAACAAGCTTGAAATTTTCTGGAAAGTAGCTTTTCTGTGCTGCCTGTATGCTTCACATTTAATTCCCCAGTACTATGTGGTAGAATACAAGAACATGTAGTCATAAGCACTCTCAATTGCTTCTGCCAGAGCAGATTATATATTGTGCCTGTTTTAGCTTTGCTTTTGCCTTCTTGGAAAGTGTAGAATTTAATCCTGGTGAAAACGGGAAATAACCTAGAAGCATAGAAAGGTTTGCGTTGCACAGGCTTTAAAAATCGTCTAGTTGCAGACCCTACCACACCACCACCATGGGCAGGCAGGGACACCACCCACTCTATCAGGGCTCCATCCGACTTGGTCTTGAACACAGATGGGGTGTTCAAAACTTGTCTGGGCAGCCTGTTCCAGTGCCCCACTAGCTTCTGAGTAAAGCATTTCTTCCTAACATCTAATCTTAATCTCTCTTTCACTTTAAAATCATTCCCCCCTGGCCTATTGCTATCTCCCCTTGTAAAACCTCTAGCAAACATACTCCTGTTGGAGAAAAAGCTTGTTGTTACCATTGGTGTGTATTCCGTGAATTGAATGGAGACCAAATCCTGCTTGAAGTTCCGGTTTTTGAGTTGAGCTTGTTTGGATCTACATATTGCTTTCCTAAAACTAGCAAGTGATCTTCCACCTTCTTTCTAGGCAATTTAGTAAAGCTCTATATCTTCTAATTCTCCTTCATTCTCCAAATAAAACTCATGTCTGCCTGTAAAAGCAGATGGGAAAATGAATACCCTGAGCTACAATTATTCTTCATGAACTCCCAGAAGAATTGCTGTTGATAGGTTACCTCTTCTATTAAGTAGAAACAGTAAGATGTCTGTGGTGTTCAGTTTTTCATATATATACTTTGTTCCAAGCAGTCTGTTTTATTTACTTATGTTGCCTTCTTGGCCTTTGTCCCACGGGTTAAAAAATCTGCCTTTTACCCCTTCCTTCAAGATCTGAATGTAGTTATCTCAATCTCTATCAAGGAAATATTTAATCTATTTATTTATTTAACATACTCCTGCATAATGACTCATTTAGTGAAATGGTGCGTTTACTTCCAGGTTACTTTAAGTATTTTTCTCTCCAAATATTACTTTACTAAACATATTACTGCACTAAAAATAATTACATCAGCCTAAAAAGTCTAGGAAATCTAATAAGTTATAAATAACTTCTCAAAGGTTGACATTAAATTGCTCTATTTCCACATTCAATTCAGATCTATTTTACAACTTCAAGGCAATTCGCTATTCATGTAAACTAACTTCCTTGATCCAGTTGACTAGTTCTTGAAAAAAATAATTAGTCTTAATCCAGAAAAACAAATACAAAAAATTATGCCGTTTCTCATTTGGGGATGCTGAACAGTTCAAACTGCATTAACAGAAAAATGTATGTAGCTAAAAAGAACCTGCACAACTTTTAAAAATGAATCTCAGTTGGTCTTACGAGCTCAGAGCTTTGCACTACCTTACTACACAGCTTCTCAGAGTTTTCTCATATCTGGTCACCGTCATCTTTAGGCCACGTATACTCAAGGCCTCTCTGCAGGCATTCGTGCAGCTATGGCCTCAGCTTGTCTCTTTCCTCCATCTCCTGCTATCCTTCTTTCCCTCTCTTTGAAGATCAGGCTATACACTCTTTTTTTAATGAAGCATGGAATTCTCTCTTGCTCACTCGAAAAAGGGTACTGGGAATTTACAAATATAAAAATTGTTGTGAGACTCAGTTTCTCACTTTACTTTTCTAATTCCTATCAACTCAATGTTAATTAAAGGGTGGGTATTTCATTCTTTCACACAGACAAATACACCCATATTATCATTCTTTGAAAATGGTTATTTGCTACTCTCTGAACAGACCTCACTATTTCAAGCTGCTTTCCATACACTGCATTTTCTAGGTCACTGAGACCTCATTAGGTATTTCAGAGCTGTGTTTGCAGATTCCTAATACTTGTAAGCCTGAAGTAAGTATTCTGTCCAAATGCTGAGAAACAATCTTTAAGCTTCATTCAAATGGCATGTAGTTTGCTGTTATTTTTCATTAGATATCATTATATCTTGTAAATCTAGAATAAAAAGGCTAGCCAGAATGTTTATGGCTTTAATAAAAAAATGAAATCCCCAGATTATGGCATTTTAGAAAGATTCAAAGCAGAATAGTGCAATCCAAAATTAATATACTCTTACATTGTAAATTACAGTTTATCTTGAAGTTATTTTATTAATTTATAATGCCCTTTCTAAAGTTAATTTCAGGAAATTGCATTGATGCTAAGGGCACATTTGGAAGTCAGCTTTCAGTCAAACACATTAGATCAGAAATCCAAGTTATAAACACTTTTCAGAATACATAGCAAATTTATACTTCTTTGGTCACCAAAAATATACTGTTATGAATATGCTGTAATTTATGGGGGGATTTCTTCCATGGTTGCACTTGCTGAACGTTAAATTGAGAATTTAGATTATCTTCTGAATTTATACAGTCCCTATAGAATTGAAACTACACTGTGTAAAAAATTTTCTTTATTCAGACTTTAATCAAAGATGAAAAGGATGAAGCAAGCAATCAGCATAGCCATTCAACAGAACTGGGTATTGTACGCTCAAGAATGGCACCAGGAACCCCCATGGGGAAGTGACAGGATGAGACTAGGAAATGTTTGTGACTAACAGGATACAAAAAGTTCTTTCACTTTCTGAGGTAAACAGGTTCAAATTAGCCATAGTATAGCACTTCCCCTGGGAGTCACCTGAGTATTTTAACAAGAGAGTTATAGAAAGAGGACTGAAAATCTACCATGTCTTCTAGTGCCCAACCACAGGTAAAATAAATTGATTACACTTCTCTTGGTTTCAAAGGTTTGTAGGTAACAATTTATATTTCTGAATTTCAGAATGACATTGAAAATGTAAGCTCTTGCAATAGTGACTTAGATTGTAGTGGCAGTTCAAAATAAAGTTAAGGTATCTCTTCATAGCACTGACTTTCAAATCCTGAAGTATAGAACAGATTATTTGTACTACCTGCTATCATCAAAGAACAGAACTTAAATATAGTGTCATTGTCAATTGCTCTCTATCCTTTTTAAAGCATAATTGGTTTTTTGATCGTATTATACCATGTTGTTTTGGAAAGCATACAGTGCTAATTCACAGCAGTATTTAAAGTATAGTGCAGTATCATCAACTCTAATTGAACTCATCATACTGCTAACTAGCTTAGTTCAAAAGTGCACACACAATTAAATGAACAAAAATATATATTAAGTTATATCTGTAGAAAATACTGAAATTATAAATATGGACAAGGGAATGTCTATGATCCAGAAAATTTTTTAATGCAGTCTTGCATTTGAAAATATATTGACTGTTAAAAGCATGTTTTCACCTGGTGTCAATTTGTAGCAAAGGACTTTGTGATAAGTAATTGGTATTGCTTGAAAATTCTATGTCATCAGATGGAATGCTGCAAATTCTGGAGGTAGTGGAAGGTAGCCATAACTATGGATGCACAGGCCTTTGAGTTCAGGAGAAGCTGGAATCAGATCCAAGCTCTCGGTCTGTGGGTCTTGTATGAATATAAAAAGCACAGATTGTATACTAAAGAAACAATGCTCTTGTAAACACAAATGAAAATCTCTATGAATCTCATCTTGGTTACACACAAGGGGGGTGTATTCGCCACTGAAGTCTAATGGGATGTGCATCGAGGGGAGAATAATATGCACCATTGCCTTGTTCACTAACAGGTGAAGGGTAATATAGATGAAATTGGAGAACTAATGGGCAAGACAGTTCCATTAGCATATACACGGCGGTTTCACATTTTGCAGCAAAGTAAAGGCAAAGTAGTGGCATAAACTAAGGAAAGATTAAGTCTAAGACCTGCTGTCGATGTGATGAAAACAACTTGACATTTGAGTGTTTCAAGTGCTGGTTTATCACATGAGTGGCTCAAATGATTACTTTCTCTGTAGAATCTCACAATGAGAGAACCTGAAGGACCTGCACACTGTATCAGATATGGTGCAAAAGAAATGTTGAACTGTATGAATTTGGAGATACAGCATGAAGTTGTCATTATTTTGCACTTTTGTAGTAAATGACTGAAGGGAGCAACCTGCCTAAAGGAGTAGTGTGATTTTTTTGCTGAAAAATGAACCAGTCAATCAATTGATCGATCAATATTTCAAAACCTCAGTCAATTCAAGGCTCATGTCAATGATGTTTTAGCATTGTAAGTTAGAAAGGTTCACGGTACATACAGACACACTTCCTTTTCTGCCAGTTCAGATATAAAGCATTTTTTAATTCCTCCATAAATATCCAAGAATGAATTTCTCTTAAATGAGGCAATTCAAATACTTACCATATGATGTTTTTAATGTGTTTCTGAAAACTTTTTAATATTGTGAATGGATCTTTGATATCTGCCATCTGGAGAAACATATTTTTTTGTGTGTTCTCGGTTAAAAAGAAAGGGTCTTGCAGACCTGCTGATCAAAGATAATTATGCTCCAAAATTAAAACACCTCAAAAGGTATTTGTAACAATATTAATAAAATATTATATCTGCTCTAAGTATGAAGCAAACATGTATAAGACCTTTTGTATTACTACTGAATATCTTCAGAAGATCTTTAATCTCATTTTAACTGGTTAAAAATGCATCTGTGAGAAATCAGATGTCCTTCCCTTGTTTATTAGAAATAACAGAATAACACCTCCATAGGAATCTTAGTATTTAGTGATAGCAATTAAAAGCTGTGGGTTCTTTTCTCCTACAAGGGAATTTACATGGAGTGATGTATTTTATTTCTGTCTTCTAATAATCCATCGTGTTTTCTAGAGATGTTTTCTAGAGGTAACAAGAGGAAATGAAAAGTTCATTGGTTGGACCAAAAAGTTTATTATACTTGGTATATTATGTCATTATAGCAGTACTCAGTAGTTCTCTTTCACTATGGGCATGAATATCAGCAGAATACAGTATCTAAAATATCTGTCTACTGTCACAGCCTACATAGTACATAATCATAATTAACACATTCTTCCAAGTTGAGTAATCAGCATAATACAAGGTATATAAACCTTTAAGACTGAATCTATTGACTATATGATCTCCGTTCAATAATTGTCTCTGCATTGTGAGAATGATGATGACGTAAATTCTTTTACAATGTGAATTTTCAAAGTAAATGTACTGATTTTATTTAAGTAGGTCTTACTAGGTTCCTATTAAAATACTTTTCATTTCAATATGAAAGATATTTTTAAAAGCAGGAAATCTCAATCCTGATTAACACAAACAAATTTCATTAAGGTTTTCAGCAATAGTTTGGAAAGCCACTGTAGGTTAAGCTGTAGAAAACAAATTCTTGAAAAAAAAATTTAATTTTTTTTTATGTATTTGTAATTCCTATTTATGTCCTTGTTTCTTAGCTAGAAAAAAACTACCCTTTTTTTCTCTTTGCACAAAGCTATTTGGGGGTGTTTTAATTATATGGGGTTATATTTGTGCTGTATTAAAATTTTTGCCAGGGGAAGATACATTTTGTTAGATTTATGTTAACAGGAAGGACTGTAATCTATATTCTACACTCTTGTTAGCAGCCAGTATTATTACTGGGAAATAATGGTGCGGAGGGAAGCTTGAACAATTGTTTTGCTCTATAACACAGACCTGGAAGAGTTGTGAGGTAAAAAAAATCAGTGTTCCAGGGTAAGCTTTCAGAGGGTCTAAAACTCTCAAACTGTATTTTGTTTTTTGCTAAGCACTGTCGCAGTCCAGTTATTGCTGTGCCTTTGGAGGACAATATATTCATGTGTGCACCTATTCTTTTGCTCTCTGCTAATGTAGCCAAACCATTTTCTTCACAGAAACTAAGGGTGCAGGCATGATATATCCTGATTATCATTTCATGCTGAGAAGGAATAGTAGATCTTTTAGACCTATTTGATTTTGACTTCCTGTGCAGCACCTGTCTACCTTTGCTAGTAGTATTACTAAATCTTAGTAAGCCTGCTGTGCCTAAGGGCAAATTCAACTTGCACACAACAGGAACAGATTTTTGTTGCCATATTATGAAAGCAGTATTGGGGAGGATACACTTCAACTTAAGGGAAAGTTTTTCTAATATTGCTGGGCTGACACCACTACTAAGCTGACTGCAATATACAAATTTTCTGCTATTTCCATGCTCTTTTACTGATAGAAAAATAGTGGTCATGGTGAGCGGAGTGGGGCTACTGATGGTAGGCACTGAGCGGATGCAGCTGATTGGAGCCATCTGAGCAGGTCCCTTGGTGTTGGGGGGACAACTGGGGAGGTGGCAAGGAATGAGGGGCAGGGTAATGTTCATTCCTGGGGCAGGAGTATTTCCTCTCAGTCATGAGGCCAGGTGCTCCATCTGCAGCATAAACTGCCTCTAAATGTAGTTTTCGTTCCCTATTACTCCGTTCCAAAACTGGAAGCCCTGTTTTTGTCAAAGAAAATACAAGAATGCAAGGAAGAAATAAATAAAATACACACGTATTTAATAGAAATAGTGTTTGAACTTACTTCCTTCCTATATGAAGGGTTCCAGGCTGCAAAATTTTATCGAAAGTATTTGTGTTTGTTGTGCTTCTATTCCAGTGGCACTATGAACAATTTAACCAGATGACACATATTTTCTGTGATTTTTTTTGTTTCTTAAAAACACTGTCACTCTTGATGTCTTGAATGTGTGCACAGTAGGAAATATAATCCTATCTGCAGTCAGAGAATTTGTATCCAGAGATAAAATAGACCACAGGTTTTCTCAGTATGTTAGTAAAGGAGCACAAATCCTCTTTAAGAAAGGTAAACACAGCACACTCATTATAGTCAAAATTAATATTAAGATGCTTTATTTTAAAATAAATACTTTTTTAAATACTTTCAAGATAGGCCTAAGTTCATAAAATTCTAAAAATGCCGAGTTTTGAAGTGACATTGATAAAAAAGACAGCTTTTTATGGGCCAAAAGTTTCTCAGAGACCAATGCATAACCTTGTAGGACAGTAGCTCTAATCATCTTTAAATCATAATCATACTCTTTGTGTACAAAATATTTTCACAGGTTTTCTTTACATAGCCTCTCTTGCAGCCGAAAGACAGACAGACACCGGCCCCATTGAGTAGCTGGTATTTTAGCTTCTGCCATTAACCACAGTCCCCTGCTATCATGAGCATCCATGTCACATAATCCCTTTCATCAGTACAGAAAGCTAGTCACAGATGCCTAACTCTGAGGTCAGTTCTGCACCAGCACCATCCTCGATTAGAACAGCTGGGGGTAGAAGTTGTCTAATTTGTACCTTCTTATCCAGGCTCCAGAGAGGTTAGCCAGTGCAGCCCACTGTGGCCACCCCCTGTGGAAGCACTTCTAGCAACCCAACACGCTGTACTGTGTGTATTAAAATGTGTTCCATAAAAAGACAACTTCCTCTTTGCTCTTATTGCTCACCCAGTTTTCCCGAGCCAAACTGTGATTCTAGTGAGGGGAATGGAAGATACTCTGTGAAAAGACTTGTGCTATTTATTACTGGAATATCTCAAGCTATTTTGAAACCGATAGACCTTCTGATCAGTTCAGAAAGTGTGACAATCACCTGCATTTCATTTGGAGAAGACAGTTGGTTTTGCTGCAGGATTACCTGTAATATGGCATCCTCTTTTTTTTTTCTTTTCTAAGTCTTAAAAATGTGTTAGATATGCCTATTCTATGAAATTGAACTTAGGGAAATACTTGCCAGACAGAATTGTAACTTCTGGCGTTCTGCCAGTCCCCTCCTCTGAGACCAGGCAGCTTATTCATTACTGCCCTTGCACTGCTGACAGTCATCCATACATACATCACATAGTGTGAAGAGTGCCCTCTCTTTAAAAATTCAACATAGATGATTTGGTAAAATGCACCCTATTTCCATTTGCTCAGTGCAAAGTTGAATGATTAAGGAATGTCAAAGACTTTGGAGACTTGCACTTTGTGTTTTCCCAACATGTATTTCTGTTGGCAATTTCTGAGCAGGTAGTATGGAAACTCACTAAAACCATGTGTGAACTTTCATAAATCTGTGGTGATACTAAACTGGAAGGGTTTTATGGACATCAGTATATAATTCGTAATTAAAATTTAGCATATTTGTGTCTGACAATTTTTTTTCAAATAGCTGTTTGAAAAATTCTTGCATTTGTTGTCCTGGAAAAGGGTTTTTTAAAAAAAAATAATTTACATGAGACACAGAATACTTATTTTGTTCAGATAGTCACATACAAAATAATATTCTTATTGAAAAATTATAGAATTAGCTGGGCTGGAAAAGAGTGAGCATTTCAGCCAGCTCCCTCAGTACCCTTGTGTGGTGCCCTCTGGATCCATAGACTTGTATGTGTGTAAGTGGTGCAGCAGGTTGCAATCATTGCCCCTTGAATTATGTGGGCTTTGTTCTGCCCGTTGTCCCTGTTTTCCAGCTCAGGGGCCTGGGTACCCTGAGAACTGCTGGTCTTCCTATTAAATACTGAGGCAAAGACATGAAGTACCTCTGCCTTTTCCTCTTTCTTTGTTACTGTGTTTCCCTCCCCATCCAATAAAGATGGAGATTCTCCTTAGCTCTTCTTTTGTTGCTAATTGATTTATACAGCGAAATTTTTGTTGGTTTTTATGGCAGTAGCAAGATTAAGTTCTAGCTAGGCTTTGGCCCTTCCCCTCTTTTCCCTGCATAACCTCATGACATCCTTGTAGTCCTCCTGAGTTGCCCACCCCGTCTTCCAGAGGTCACAAAGTCTTCTTTTTTTCCCAAGTTCCAGCCAAAGCCCTCTCTTGAACCAGAACAGTTCTCTTCCCCACTGGTTTGTCTTTTGCTACATGGAGACAGCCTGTTCCTGCACCTTTAAATTTCCTTCTTGAAGGATGTCCAGCCTTCCCTTGCCCTTCAGGACTACTTCCCAAGGGTCTCTGTCAATCAGTGTCCCAAACAGGCCAAAATCTGCCCCCTGAAAGTCCAAAGTAGCAGTTTTTCAGAGCCTCCTCCTTCTCCAAGGATCGAAAGCTGTATCATTCCATGGTCACTGTGCCCAAGCGGCCCTCAACCACCACGTCACCCACAAGGCTTTCTCCAGTCACAAGCACAGCCTTCCCTAGTTGGCTCCCTCACCAGCTGTGTCAGGCAGTTAGTTCTCTTCCACACACCCCAGGAACCTCCTAGATCATTTACTCTCTACCATGTTGTATTTCAAGCAGACATCTGGTAAGTTCAAGTCTCTTACGAGAACAAGGGCTAGCAATTGTGAGACTTTTCCCACCTACTTATAGAATAATTCATCTGCACCTTCACCCTGGTTGAGTGGTCTGTAGCACACCACTCCCAGGACACCTGCCTTATTGGCCTTCCCCCTTATTAATACTTGACCATAAACACTTGATCCCTAGAGCATCACCAAGCTCCAGACAATCAAATCACTCCCAAAAATACATAACTACCCCATCGCCTCTCCTTTCTTGCCTGTACCTTCTGATGTGTAATAAAATGTATATCATATATATATAAACACACACAAGGATATGCTGAACAGATACAACTAATGCTTTAACACAGCTTCAGTTGTGTTAAACTCATGCCACTGTGAATTTCTGTAAGACCTAAGAACAGAAAAAAAAAAATCTTTTCTAGATTGAAAGCCTGTTCTAAGGATGTATATGTTCTTTTGAATACTTTCGTCTTTTCAAATCCTAGATCTTCATTTTTCCTTCATCTTGGCCGTTTCAGTGTAGGAGGTAGAATGAGCTTTCACCGTGAAATGAAAAATCCAAACCATATGAAGAGACATATAGTGCAACCAAAGCTAATTCTAGAGGTCTTTATATAAAGTATTAGACATTATTTTTTAGTTACACATAAAGTATATGTGTATGTTATGCCAGTTAATTAATCTTTGCTCTTTTTTTTAACGTAAGATTCCAGAATTTTTATATTGAGAGCTGGGAAGTTAGTAAAATCTTTTTTTGATCAGCTTTTGAAACAGTTATTAACAATGCTTATATATTAAGTATCTAGACTTAGGTATTTTCAATTAATGTTAAGTGCTGTTTATTTATTTGCAACACATACAAAGGGTATGTGCTTTTATTAAAAAAAATTAAAGACATTAAAAATGCTTATTCTTAATGAAAAGCAATGAGAACTAAAATAGCTACATAATGTAAAAAATTATTTACATTATATGATCAGAACTCAAAGTGGGATACTAACTTTATCAAATCATACTCATATAATGAAGGAGAAATCAGGTTATGTTCAATTTTTAATTCATTCATCTTAAATTCTAATTTAGTAAAATAGTTTAAAATAAATGTTTTTTTACATAGCCAGAGTGGAGTGTGATTGCTTTAAAAAGTTGAGAAACTAGAAAAATTTGTATCTCCATCATACAGAATTCTTCTCATCGAGCCTTATTTGCCAAATAATAGAAGGACCCAGATGCCAACTCTCTCTTGTTTTATTAATCCTTTGGCAAGTAAAGGTAATAGTTTCATTTTTTGCATTACTTAGTAGAAGGCACTGATTTTAGATCATCACTAAAATAGAACAAAATGGAAAATGGGAAAGGGAAGAAAAAGAATATGCAAATTCTAAAGAGCCTTCTTTAAATTATTACTCAATGTGTTTTTCTTCAATCAATGTAAATGTTAAATAATATTTATAATGACATGAAAAAATACAACAGCAATAACAGAATCAGAGATTAATGTCTTGAATGTGTGAAACCCTTAAGAAAGCTGATAAATAGAAAAAGAGAAAACAGTTATCACAAATTAAAAATACAAGACAGAAACTTAAACAAGATTAAAAGGTCAATTTAAAGCATATTTTTAAGGAGCTCTTTATCATATTCCTCATCCCCCTCAAAAAGAATTCAGTTACCGGTTCTTTTTCTAATACTTTACACATAATTCTGATTTCTAGTAGAAATGTCATACACTGGTTATGCTTTAATAATTAAGGAAGTTGGCCAGAAATGTGGGCAACAATAGAAAGAGGTTTTCAAATATATTAATGGCAAAAAGCAGTGTAAAAATAACATTGGCCTGTTACAGGTTGAGGATGGTCACCTCCCAAACAGGGACAGGGACAAGGCACAGGTGTTTAAGGCAATCTTTGCCTCTGTCTTCAACACGGATGATGGACCAAGGGGGTTTCAGTGCCCTGAGCTGGAGGACCATGGCTGTGAGAATGTCCAGCTCTCAGTTGACCCTGAAATTGTGTTGCATCTGCTGCTCCAGCTGGAACCCTACAGATCCATAGGGCCCTGTGGGATTCATCCAAGAATCCTCAAGGAGCTGCCTAATGTCATTGCAAAACCTCTCTTGATGACTCTTAACTGGTTTTGGGAATCCAGAGAGATACCAGCTTAGTGGAAGCTGGCTAACATTGTCCTGATTTTCAAGAAGGGTAAGAAAGGGGACCCCAGAAACTACAGGCCTGTCAGTCTCATTTCAGTGCCTGGCAAAGTTATGGAGAAGATCATTCTGGGAGGTGTTGAAAGATACCTGAAAGTTAACACAGTCATTGGTCACAGCCAGCACGACTTCATGAGAGGAAAGTCCTGCTTATCAAACCTGGTCGTTTTATGACAGGGTAATCGAATGGTTGATCAAAGAAAGCTAGTTAATGTCATCTTCCTGGATTTCAGTGAAGCTTTCAATATTGTCACTTACTGTATCCTTCTGGACAAAATGACCAACACAGCTGGATACACAAAACATGTGATGGGTGAGTAGCTGGCTCACGATTCGGGCACAAAGGGTTACAGTGAATGGGGTGTCATCAGACTGGTGACCTGTCACCAGTGGGGTTCTGCAGGGCTCCATCCTCAGCCCTGTGCTCTTCAGCATCGTCATAAATGACTTGGACACAGGACTGGACGGGATAGTAAGCAAGTTCACAGGTGATACAAAACTGGGAGGAGCCGTTAATTACCTCAAAGGTGGGAAGGCCCTGCAGAGAGACCTTGACAAATTAGAGGATTGGGTAATCACCAACCAATGAAAGTCAACAAGGGAAAGTGCTGGATTCTGCATTTGGGATGGGGTAACCCTGAATGTACATACAGACTTGGGAAAGAGATGCTGGAAAGCAGTGCCACAGAAAGGGACCTGGGGGCCCAGGTCAATAGCAAGTTGAACCTGAGTCAGCAGTGCTGTGGCAGCCAGGAGGGCCAAGTGTGTCCTGGGGTCCATCAGGCACAGCTGGGCAAGAGAGGGGATTGTCCTGCTCTGCTCTGCAGTGAGGTAGCCTCATCTTGAGTCCTGTGTTCAGTTTTGGGCACCACAATATAAGATACTAAACTGTTGGAGAGTGTCCAAAGGAGGCCAACAAAGATGTTGGAGGGTCTTGATGGGAAGCGTATGAGGAACAGCTGAGGTCACTTGGTCTGTTCAGCCTGGAGAAGAGGAAACTGAGAGTAGACCTCATTGCACTCTACAGTCTCCTCATGAGGGGAAGAGGAGGGGCAGGCACTGATCTCTTCTCTGTGGTGACCAGTGATAGGACCTGAGGGAATGGCCTGAAGCTGTGTCAGGGGAGGTTTAGGTTGGATATTAGAAAAAGTTTTTCATACAGAGAGTGGTTGGTCACTGGAACAGGCTCCCCGGGGGAGTGGTCACAAGACAAAGCCTAACAGAGTTCAAGAAGTGTTTGAACAATGCTCTCGGGCACACGGTGTGATTCTTGGGGCTGTTTTGTTCAGGGCCAGGAGTTGAACTCAGTGATACTTGTGCATCCCTTCCAAATCAATCATTCTGTCATTCTGTAAAAAGAGTACCAAGGAGGGAAAAAAAGTAAAATAGAAAGACATGGTATAAGCATATCAAAGCTCTGATTTAGTACTTCCCAAGGTCCGGAAAGAGGCAGATAATACAGAGAGAGAAATTATTAATCCTGCTTATATGGAAGTACTTAGATATATGTTTTACTTTCTCATTTCTGTCTCACCCTTTTTTACAATGGGACGTCCATATAGCACTTGCTGTGTTTTCAGCTAATTGTTGGTTGCGTGGTAATGTTATATGATTCTGAGAAGTTACTGCTTTCATTAAATAATAGCACTGCTCATTATGAAATATATGAAAGTGGTGGATTTGTCTTGTGCTATTTCTCTTTTTTATAGTCATAAATGTCTGAACGTCTGAGACAAGTTTTTTATCATCCCTATCCTCACCTACCCAAAACTAAATTTAGAACAACAACTTCCTTCCTCTGTGATGGTAGTTCAGGAATATGGTTGAAACCATACTAATTAGAATTAAATTGGTACTTAAGTGTTTGTTGAGTATAACTATCCTTACTCTCCATAATACCTTTGAGTAATTTTTTTCCAATTTTCATTTTGTAAAAACTCTCATCAGCACAAGAGTGCTCAGCAGAAAGAAGAGACCAGCTGCATCTGAGTGTGTGTTTCCATCCTAGCAGGCCAGAGTCCAACCATCTTAAGGTCACACAGCCTTAATCATTAGAAACTCTTTTTCTCCTCAAACTGACCAGAAAAGATTTTTTCTGTGAAAAACCGCGCTGAAAAAAATTGCTTTTTTTGTTACATGACCATTCGTAGATCTTACGACAGCTTAGAGATCGTGTCCTAGTAAACCATATTAAAGGGAGGTTAAGAGTGGTGTCTGGTGGAAAGGGAATATGGCATTTTTAAGTCTACATAGATGGGCTAACACCACAAACGTAGGTCAGTGTTCTAACATCGTCACTATGTATTCAAGGTTGAGACAACATGTATTTTCATCAGCTAAGTAATAAGCCCAGCAAGATGCAGTCTTGGAAAAGCTCATAAATTCTATCCTCTGTCTTTTTGTTGCTCTGAAATCTGACAGCAGCTTGTTTAAACATAGTGCTAATCCAAGAACTGTGTAGAGCAGAGATGCACAATGTTATGCCCCTCTGTCCTTTGCTAGCAGTATACTCTTTGCAGTGTGCCGCAAAATTCCCAACAGCATTTGTGCTGCATAAAATACATCTGTGGAGAGGAAGATACACCTTGAGGTTCCAATATTCCATCTGCCTGAAGGAATGTGGTAATTTTGAAAGAACAATTAAATAGTTCCTTAAATTTCCTTAATCTTGAGTGTTGTTCTTCCCTAGGCTTTGTGATTATCATAATGAGCACAATGCATTTTTCCATTTACATCTTGTGTCTTAGAATATGATCACTAAGTCTCCTTTTCTTTTGTTTTCCAGAGGGTCATTGGCTTTACAGGATGAAGGAAAGAATATTGTTTTAATTTTGGGTATATGTTCCATTTCAGGCTTCTCAACTGTAACTGTGTCCTTTTAATGGAAGTTATATGCACATATCAAAGAAAATAGGTACTTAAATATTTGTTTTGATTGGCTGGATCCCTTTAAATAATTTATATACAACTGTAATCACAATGTTTCTTGTCTGATGAGCTTATATGCTTGATTCAATGATGGGGAAAAAAACCAATAGGCTAAGTTGTTGATAGTAACTCCCAGGGAAAATATTCTATACTAAAGGATTCCTACTGTAAGTATTGAAAATCTTGAAATGTTTGAAAAATTGAAATTATAAAACCACCGAAGGAAACTATTGCATGTAATCACCGTCGTCTTTTTCTCACAGCTTGACTCTATGACAGTTTGATGGGTTTATTGCAGTTGGCATGGATTGCTTTGGCTGAACTAAATGGCAGCTATCTCGCATGCCCTTGATTGTGTTCAGACTAATCAGAGGCTTTTGAAGTGATGGCTTTTGTGTGGTTTTGAGGAATGATGCTTTTTAAAAACTGATATATCAAGACATTTAAAAATAAAGGTATTCCAGCAAGACCTGTATTGCCTCAATGAAACCCTACTGGGAACTATCTACCTCTCTCTTCAGTAACACAGGGGCAATGTTTAAGTCAGTTCTTTGTTATGACAATATGAGTCTTTGCTGTTTTTTAAAAATGTATATATTGCTTAAAATTACCATCCTATTATAACCAAATTAATTCTAAGTCAGATCTGAGATCCTCAGCAAAAATTCTGTTACAGTGACTAAAATATAATTGGCTTAAATGACAGTTAAGTAGAGACTGGGGGTGTATTTAAAAAGTCAGAAATTATACAGGGAGAATTCTATTATTAAAGAGGTTTAATGTTAATGTATTTAATGAAATATTTGTTCGCCACTATGTTTTGATCAAAGCTTCTGCTTATAGACACATAGATAAAGATAGGTAAACAGAATATAGACAGTACATACCCTTTGATAGCGACAACATAAAGCATGTAAGAGAAGAAGGGGTTCTTCTCAGCTACTGCTTATGGGATAAATTTATTGAACATCCTTTTTCATTGCCTGGAGGGTGACATACATATTTCCTCACAAAATAAGGGCAATATGATTCACTTAGATTAATTCTTTTCCATAAATCTATCATCTTGATCTGCTGATATTTACATGTAATGCACTTAGAATCTGAAGTTTGTATTATGCAAAGTGAGTCATGAAGGAAAATTTGGTTTGCATTGTCCTTTTTCTTCTGTAGCAGAATGGTATAATATGCCTTAAATGTTTCATCTAGTGTAGCTGTTAAATGTCTCAGGTGATGTAGCATAATCTCATGGGAAAAAACTGCTTGTCAATGTAGTGTGATACCTTCTTCTGTGATCAGCCTCCTTGATACCAGTGGAGGTAGGATGAGGTGCTACTGTCCACCCAACCAATACAGACTGTCATTAGCATCATTTTCCTTTTCTTTGTCTATAGCATTTAGTCAATTCATCTCATTGCATTTAGATGTATCTCCTCTAACGTACCTTCTATTTAAACATATCTCTTTCTTTTCAGGAAATTTACATAAGGAGTAATTAGAAATTGAATCATCATGAGAGGAATCAGTTCTTTTCCCTAAATTCCTTTCTTTCTGGAGTCCCTAATGTATTATGGCCTATACAACACACAACCCAATTTTATATATTCCTCTTGTACTAGCCCCTTGCTTCTCATTTGTTCACTAGAGGTGGAAAAAGTCACAGTCTTACTTGCTGCTTTTTCAGCCCCTCCTCAGTTCATGTAGTCCACATAGTCAAGGCTGTACTGTTTCCTATGCTTTTTCTTAGATATCCTTATTTTTGAGAATCTTTGATGAAGATATGTGTCATGGACAACTGGACTAAGACTTCCCTGCATAGCTGCCTTAGTGTAAATTACAAGTTGAAATTAAAATATATATTTGTATAGAATGCAAAATTAATTTCAATCTCTCCAGTGCTGAAATATCTTTTTTCCCTCTTTGAAATCCCTCCAATTTGCAAAAACCTTAACCTACAGTTGACCTAATCTCCCTGCTCATGTCATTAGAATAATTCCAAATCTCTGCAGATGAGTCAAAAAGCAGTGTCTATTCTAGTACTGCCGAACACTGCCCTTGCCAGGTTATCTGTGATTCCATTTTCCCTCCTACAGAGGAGAATTGGTTACATTTTCCCTTGCTAGAGGTCAGATCAGAGTGAATTTTGCTAATTACTGCTCAGTATCAGAGCTGACAATGGTAAAAATTAAACAGGCAGGCAGAAAAAGAGCAAGACAGAGTAAGCAGTGAGCAAGTGTCAATGGCAATTATATCTTGGTTCTAGCATCCGTTTTATTAAAGGTAATGGAAAAAACAGGGCAAGTGTTTAAGGGTTCACTACAGCAGTCACTTTTTTCCTTCTCACCCTCAAGAGATGTCACTTGTTTTACTTTCTCTTTCACCTTCCTTTAATTTTTTTTCCAGCTCCCAGGGAATCCTCTCTAAAATATGTTGAGACCATTTATGTGCCCTGTGGTATGTCTCATGTTTGAAACAAAAGTAGAAAGATTCTTCCATATTGTAGGTTGGAGATCATCATCCCAACCCTCTTTGCCTCAATTAAGATGGCTTTAAAGGTGTGTGTTCATATATAGTCAAGGGAACTGGAATTCCCTCAGAAGGAGGTTTCAGCATCAACCTGCTTAAGTGCAGGGTTTGTATTCCTAGCAGTATTCGTAGTACTGTGACAGCCGTGAGGCTGAGCAAGAAGCGGGGGTGTTACATACTGAAGTATCAGCAAACACCTTCCTCTTTAAAGGAAATAAATAAAATTCAAATTCTACTCTTTAAGACAAATGAGATATTTATTTTTGTAAATTATAGCTAGGGTAACACAATAACATGTATAATCATGGAAGTAAGAGTTATAGTAAGGGTTGTATCTAGCCCTCCAGCATGACTTCTATTTATATTAGTTGCATTTCTTGGGGGTTTTTGTCAGTTGTGACAACAAAGTTTTTTTTTTCTTTTTTTTTAATAGTAAACCTTGAGATTTCTGTGTCATCAGATGATACCACGTGTGAAGGTCCTAGGCACAAGCTTTCAGTATCTCTGTCTAAAACTATTTAAATTTCTCTCGTATTCAGAATAGTCCTCACTGTGATTGTGAGGAATCAAAAAAACTGAGTATAAAAGAAAATTGCAACCACATGTATAAGTTGCTTTTCCATGGATGAAGAAGCAGCACATACAGGTTTATATGATACCTCTTCTAGAGAATAGAAAGAACATGTCTTAAATTAAGTTTGCATTTTGTCAGAAGTGAAGGTTTATCTTATTAGGGATATAAATTAAATACTCTATTATTATTCATCATTGAATTCTGGATGATACAGAATGATGCTTTCACTGCATTTTTCATTGTAAACTTTTATATTTTTGTAATCTGATTCAAAATCTTCCAGTCTAAGAGATCTTTACCCTTAGAAGACTGATCCACATTGTAATGTATTTCAGTGTATTACACATACTTTCTTTTAGGTAAGCTAGTCGAACGATTAGCCATTGCCATTGAATGGTGGCCTGCAGTAGTGTTTATTTTACCCTTAAGTTATGTGCTTAAAAGTAAATTATTGCAAAAAGAAGTTTCAACCAGACTGCAGCCTTTGTTAACTTCTGTTATTCTTTTTTTATTATGAGAATATGAATTCAGATCTCATTCTTTATAACCTTAGGAGCATAATCTGGGTAGTACTTGAGCATTCAAAAATTCCATCAAATCAGCTCCTCCCATCTGCCCAAAATGTTGCTTCTGTCAGTAGTTTCTCTTCCTTTTCACTTTCTATTACCTTTCTCCTTTGCATGCTTCACTAGGTTCTTATTTGTTTCTATCTACATCTAGACATCTTATCTTTGAAATTGAAGTTCAGTCAACTCCCAATTATTTATCTGAGTGCCAGATTGACCACAAGAGAGGCATAGAGCTGTCTCCTTGCACAGCTGGTTCAGGATCAGCAGAGCTTATTAAGTGCTGAGCCTGCATCACAGGGATGTAAATGCATTGCTCCCAAGATCATCACGGTTGGGTTTGGTTCTGCAAGCAAGGTACAGAAACTTCCAACTACTGCAGGAACAAACTGGGCTCTTTCCACATTCATAAAACCCAATACAATGCTGTTCATGCTAACCTTGGCCAACTTCAGTGACATTTGTTTGCCTTGTTTCTGTCATTCCCATTATTTTCTATATTTTCTAAATTTTGGGATATTTGAGCTCTCATTACAGAAAACTTCTTTCCTTTCTCCTCTAATTCTATGTTGTTCTTTTTTTATTTGTATTCTCTTTATATCTGAGCTTTATATACTGCATTTGTATTCTGTCATGGTTTCTCCTTGTATCTTTCTCTTTTTTCATAATTTCATACTCAGGATGGTCTCACCGACTTCTTAAGGCTTACTTAAGCTTCTCAGTATGATGTCTTTGACTAATAGGACTGTAAGTGCTATAGGAAAGAGGACCTAGTAATTTCTATTTGTACAGCACATTCTTATGGTATTTTATGTTTAATAGAGCATATTCTGCATATATCACCCTGTCTCTTCCAAAGGAAAAATGTAATGGTAAAACAAAAACAGATTGGGATTCCCTGTAGAGTTATATCTACTCATGAAATTTACATAGTGCTTAGAATGACATTTCTTCTTACTTGTATGGTATTTTATTCTTTGTACGTTTTGGCTTTATTTAGAACCAAAAGCAAAATTGCATCCAGTGCGGATCAACACTTACAGGCTGAAATTCTGCCTCACTACCTCCAGAGTTTACTTTTTTCTGATTTGGAAGTGCTGACATTTTAATAAAATATCCTGTTCTGATTGTGTATGAGGATCCAAGTGGATTAAATTAACATGTAAACATATGTGCACTTGTCAGACTGGAGCGACTTACCAAACTGTCTGTAATATCACCTTTCCTTAAAAGACTGAATAAGCTCAGTAGTTTGAATGTAAGTAAAACATGGGTTTTTTCCTACAGTTTAATGACTTGAGGTTAGAGAACATTTGGTACTACACTTTATTACAATCATTCATTCTTTAGGAAATCACCAAAGAAGCCAGTGTACAGATGCAATACAACAGTGTACAGATGCAATACAGATGTATCTCTGACTGCAACATCCTTCTTGTACATCGTGTAATGACCTTTCACTGACTATTGCTGGGCAGATTTACAGTTGTTAAAGGCCTAATTTCAAACATTTAGGCTTCAGCAAAATCATTGTCATGATGATTACCGTAGTTACGGTAATTATGTGGCTCCAACATACCATCAAACAACTACTCTAAGGATGGTCAAAGTCAGCTACTTCTAATAACCAAAACAGTTTCTGGTTGTTCCTTACAAGTTTAAAAATGCTATCTTCAACACATTCTGTGTATTTTTATATCCAGCTAAAATTGGCAAGTTTAATGCAAACTAATTAACCTTTTTCAAGGTTATTAAATGAAGAAAAGTGATATCGATGATTGCCCTTATTGTGTTTTTTGTTTGTCCATTACCTGCAACCATGAGTGTCACACCAGTGGAATGGTAAAGTAAAAACAAGATCTGTGTCTGTCCTGTTTTAGTGCTGCAGGAAGTACAAATGCATCATCCGATGAACACATTTGGGATATCTATATGGCACACAGCTCTAGATCAGAGGCTCTGATTTGCCAGTTTGAAAATAGCTCAGCTTAGCATGGACTGAGGCTTGTTACGTGATGATTATTGTGTGAATTACTTAATTCACTTCCTAATTGACAGGTTGTTATATCCACAAAAGCTAATGCCACAAATGGCACTCTAGCTTGCACTATTGGTAGAAACAGTGAGCACTGAATGGGGTATATAGACTATGCTGCTGTCTTACTGTCACAGATAGTAGTTCAATGGCAGCAATTATGTATGCTAGTGGGAAATTGGGGTAGCTTTTTTCTAATGAGAACAATGAAAGGCTCAGGATTTGAGGGACGTCCATTTGGTGCCCTTCACAGGAGCAAAATACATTTCAAAAGCAAAGAAAAAATTGTTAGAAGTATGATTTGTCATACTGAATCACTGTATGTTTGGGTGTACCAAGTAAATATTCTCAAAGTTCTCTAAAGGATAATATTTCTTCTATCTATTTTTTATGATCTTCAGGGCTTTCCCAGTGGTCAAGAGGGCTTCTAAGTATAAAACAATATAGCACAAATTTATTGTCTTTACATATACTAATATATGAAATAAACTTTTTATTACATGTACTACTCTCTCAATATATACTGCAGCTCAAGCAGAATATCTTGTATACTAAAATGTGACACAAATTCGGGGATCTGTCTTTTATTAAGCAGGGGGACTATATCAGTAAACCTATACAGCACCAGTACAGAGTGAGTTAAAAAAGCAGTTACACAGGAGTGAGATTCTTCATATGCTAGTAATTCTTTTGTTGGTGGATCCTGACAATTTTGACCAAAAACAGAGGGGAGGGGAACAGAGAGAGACTGAGACTCAGAGGGAAGGGAGGAGAGAGAGAGGGAAGAAGGAAGGAAACAAGGAAGGAAGGGAGGGAGACTCTTTCACATTTAAGATAGCCTCAGGGTCCTGTCCTTCCTAAACAACAAATTGAGGTTTAGACTTGGATTTTTTTTTGTCCCCCCACAGGTTCTCTTTTACAACTTTACTTGCCAGATTTATTGCATTATCTGGTATTTGTATCTATCCCAAACCAGTAAGCTATTGATAGCTCATGTCTTTACCATGAAAACTGCAAGGAGAACAAAGCAAAATATGGATTTAGGTTCCTAAATGGCAATATTTTATATTTAGTTACTGTTACCGGATATTTTCAGAGGGCCATGAAATTATACTTAAACACACAGAAAATCTGAGGTAGTCCATATGTGACCTTACTGCACTTTTTGGTCTTTACTTCATATCAGTAACAGGAGATACAGGTCTTCCAGTATTCTACTACTTTGCTATTGTAAATATTCTAGGTTATGGTACAGGTTCTAATAAACATGCACCTCCCATGAAAGCATTTCTCTCTCTCACAACTGAGCTACTGAGAATTCAGCCTTTTGTAGACTAAAAAAATTGTTGGATCAAAGTTTTGGTTTTGCTCAGCTCTCAGAAGTGAGTAAGTGATGATTTTTAAATGCTGCTGATGAACTGGGCAAATTTCCATGCCTTCTTTTGAAGAAAAGCCATGGTCCTTGTTTAGGTATATTTTCATTTGCAATTTAAGAAAAACTATTTCCAACTTTTTGTGTCTTAAACTTTGTCTAATACTTATATTGATGACTATTCTTAAGGTTTGTGGGAGGAAGTGGCAATGAGCTGGAAGCTCTAGATGAACTCTAATTTAGCCTGCCTCATTTACATTTTAAGACAGTATCAAATGAGAATATTCCAAAAGTAGATATACATAGTATTTATAAATATTGGGGCTTCAGTGCTGGTCCAGTCTGAGCACAGATTCTCAATGCTCCCCTGAAGACCAAAGACACACACACACACACGGACCCCCATCTGATTCCTGACCCCAACTCCTGCCAGGGTGGTGACTTCAGCAGTATGTCTGAAGGGTCTGTGCTCTTTCTGAGTAAAGCAGTTAAGGCACATTTTGAGCCCTCCTGGTTGGCATTTTGCTGTTCCTTCCAATGGGTTGTGAGAGAGGAAATGGACAGTAGTGGCCATGTCAAGTTGCTGCTAACTCACTTGTCTTCTCTCACTCCTCTCCTCTACTTAGTGGGGACAAGCAGAATTGCCTAAGGTAAGGTAATTGATATGTTATGTGCCAGGACTACTCTTGTTTCTTCTTCCCTGGCATCATCACATGCCTCATCATGGATCCTCCATATCACTACAGCTCCCCACTTTCTAACTCCTCTGTATCAGTGTCTTTGAGCCAGCATCACCCCACTTACTTTCACTCTCCAACTGCTATATTCCAGTCTCAGTGTCAGCTCTCTCATTTTTATGATATTTATTTGATGAGAGAAATAGGGAATAGTTTCTTTTTCTTAGATCTACAAGGAGATTCTTTTCATTCAAATATCATTAACTAAGAGGCCAATTTCTAATGCAGCCTCTTCTGAAAATGTTAGCATCATTGTAACACATATTGCACAGTGAGATAGGAAGTTTATCCCAGAGGAAAAAACCTGGAATGCTAGCGTCAGAGAGGAACACTATGGAAATGAGATACTTTTCATCAATTCATAGTTGTTTGATGTAAAAGCTAGGAGACAAGAAAGTTGTGAAATTGTGCTTTGCTGACAGAAAATGGAACTTAAAAAATAAAAGGCAGTTTAGGTTGTGAAAATACTTGTATCGTCTAAAAATAAGAATAAGCCATGTAAAAAAAACCCATAGCCATATTATTTCTAAGTAGATTTATAGCTATCCTCCCATAAAGTTCTTATACTATGCAGCTTAAGGAGCATGAATGCTGCTTACAGTTAGACTATAAAATAATGAGTTTATTTTGGCTGGTAGTGATATCAGTGCTGAACAAAGTAAACCCTAAACTTGAATGTCTGTTAAATTACTACCACACTTTTTGATGCATAAGTTGTTTAAATATTTTGTCTGTATTTCATGCTCTGCAAGTTGCACATCCTATAATCTCATTCTGGCAAAAAGAAAAGTATGGAGGAACACTTTTATCTGAATTGGAGCCTATGTCTTTAACAGAGATAGGGCTATGAAGTTGTAGTTCTTCATTTGCTTCCCTGAAGTCACAAGCTACTTGCTGAGTTGTACTATAAAACTTTAATACACTGTATCTTCAGTAAGGTACCCCAAAGATGTTCAGAAGAGTATCCATATAAACTTGGGACTGTTTCCTCCAGGAAGTACTTAGGATATGGCATTTGGAGTTTTAAGAGCGATCAAATAACGTGGTGATGACCCCATATTCCCTCAGGCATCCCACCTTTACATCAGTGAGCTCCTTGGGATGATGGAGTTTCTACTGCACGGTGTTGTATTTGCTACATTTGTAAACAATTCCTCAGATCTCAACATATGCAACTACAAGATTGCTTGCCCAGTGAGTACCTGAACTGTTGCTCTTTGGCGACCTACTTGCTGTTCAATTAATTGTGTCATTAGGTTTATTAAGTGTATGACTAGGCTTAAGTAGTAACAATCTGTCCACAAAACTTTATTAAAAAATAAAGCCTATGCCATTCAATACTTTACATTTTAGTAAACAAAAGACCTATCTGTGCCGCCTCTCCGTTTTTCACATACGTAATTTTTCTGCAGTATTTTTCAGAGTTTCTATAAGACATATAGGCTAATGAGGCTAGAGATTTGGCCTACACAACCACCAAGTGAAATATAACAGCATTAAGAGGGCCTAGATTCATATATTGAGTTGAAATCAGTTGGAAGAAAAGAGCCATGCTCATCAAAGAAAATGTTGACTGCTTACAACTTAAAATGAACAGTTACTGTGCTACAACTACCATACGTTTGAGGAGATGGAAATATTTTCTGCATACGATCTCACAAGAATTTCTCATTTGTCTTTTCAATTCTTAATTTAAATGTACTTAAAATACATCAGATCTTACAGCACTGCTAAATTTTGTAAAACCTTTTTGACTTATTTTGCAAGAAAACATAAAATTCAATATTTCATTGGAAAATGCTGCAAAAAGGAAAAATGGATATGATATAAATTTCCCCCGAACGTTCACAAATGTGAGAATTTTTCCTATCAGTGCATAGTAAAGACTCACATTTTGTCAAGCAGTCTTGCTCCTTGAAAAAGTGCATTGGATACCAACTACATTAAACAAAAGTTGATTTTTCATGTAGATGGCCTTGAGAAAATAGAATATCATCTAGCATATTATGATTTTGAAACATATTCATCCTTTGTGTTCATAGCTTTAAATATTTGTAGCTCCCAAGAATTTTAAGAAAGTGGAGCTCATTACATATGACCTTTCAGTGGAACCTGCAGGACTGTCATAACCATTGAATTCAATACCAGTTTCAGGTATTAGTTCCACACGTCTAATGTTTTTACCTCTTCTGGTTTAAGTTCGTAAACCATAATCTCATGTGTAATTTAAATCAGTGTTTTCTGGAAGTTCATAAATATGTATTCGGTGCAAGGAATAGTTGAGAACTCAATCCCAAGATGCTGTTCGGGCTAAGTGGAATCTCCTTAGGAACCGCTTCAAAGATCAATTCCTCTTGTCCATAAAAAATAAGTTTAAATTGTCTTCTATGAACCTGCTGTTAGCAATTGTACTGTTACATTATGTATGATTCTTTGACTGCTCATTGCTTCAACAAACTGCACAGTGCTCCATTAGTGATTTTCAATTTCATGCTAAGCTTTGCAATTTATTAGTGTTGTTTAGGCTAATGTACTATTATTTTGCATATTTTATATCATATTTCATTTGCTGTTCATACGACCTAACAGTTAAGTATTGGGGATCAATAAGCCCTCTAAATGTTGTCATATTCATATTAGGAAAAAAAGGAAAATCATGCAGGCAGCCCAATACATAGTCAATTAAGATGAAGTTATTTTTTTTTTAGCAATTTACAGGTTCCCCTCCAGTTTGCTTACAGATTTGACTGCAGGTTTCCAAACAATGGCATAATGGCCAGATGCACTTATTCATGAAAATAATTTGGTTTAGTAATGATCCCCTAATTGTAGATACCTGGACCATGTTCATGTGGATTCTTTGCCAGTGTGCTGTCCCTCTGTATGTAAATACCAGATTAAATTCAGCTTAAATACCACCTACTTCCAAGAAGCAGGTGCAGTTCCACATTTATTTTGATCTTGATTTTGTCTTTCCCAAGGCTGTGCACTGATTCAGAAATGGGAATATTTAGTATTAGTCTAAGGAACACATACTCCTCCCTCCAAACCTTTTTAAAACTTAAAAATTTTGTGTGCTCAGTTGACATACATAGTAGAAAAGCACAAAAAAATCAACAAGCACCAATTCAAATTTTCAAATTAGTTTACTTCAAAACTTCCGGAATTCCTTTTCTTAAAATGCAGAAAAAAAGCAGAAAGCAGTACAGCTATAAAAATAGACTTTTGAAAGTATTAATAAAGTGATTTGACATGGAAATATGTATGTAAACGTATATCAGGTTTGCTAAAATATTAATGCCAGCACGGAACAAAGTGTCAAGTATCTTACTGGTACATTTCAAATAGGGAATAGAACTTGAATGCTCCTGAGGACATGGATCAAGGAACTAATGACTGCTCAGTAAATATTATAGTAGAATCATCATATAAGAGAGTTATAAAGTATTGATACCCCTGTTTTCCCTTTGAATGTTTGCCTTTTGTATAAAATTTAGCATATGTAGTTTTTCAACATTTTGACCATTTTTCAACAAAGCTACAAGAATTTTTTTAAAAGGCAAGATAGGTCGTAGTTGATAAGCAGTAGTTAACCTTACAAGGTTCTAGTACTTTCTTTGATTTAGATATTACATCTTAAATGCTAAAAATTCAAGGTTTTTTATTCATATTCAGCAAAGAAAAAAATTAAGACCTAGTTTCATATAGAAACTTCGCATTTCCTCCATAGTTTCAGCAACAGCATAACCTGTAAGTAATTTTTGGAACATTTTTTTTAAATAATGAAAACTGACTTTAGTATTTTCATTTTTGAAATCTCTCCATTTATAATTGAAATCAAACATGCTTACCTCCAATGTATGCAAATGTTTTCCCAAAATCAGTCTATTCATTCATTTCCAAAACTCGTGTTATAAAGGAAACTTAAGTTGGTCTGAAGCGGGAGGCAGATCTAATTGCTTTTTGGAACCTCCAACTGCCAGATTCTCTGCCTGGGGGCTTTGGCATCCTTTGTGACCCCTGCTACAGGCAACCAACATAGCCAGACAGCCCCAGAAGCAAGATCTGCAAAGTCCTAAGTACCAAACAAGTCTCCATAGGACTGATAAGAAATAAGGCCTTTTCCTCTAAACTCCATGTATCCGCAAAGTATTTCTGGTTTGGCACTTCAGCACAGTCAAATTAAATTGAGTCTAACTATGTCAGGTCAGGCCTGCGTGCACACACAGGCACAGAATTATAGATCTATAAGCCCAGTATCCTCAAAGCTGTAATTTGAAAGTTCATTAGTTGTTAATTTATAGGCATTTTACTACTAGACTTTCCAGATCTGTATGTTTCCCATACTGGTATATTGAAATGCAACAGATACACAATGACATCAGTAATAAAATCTCAAACTACTTTCTTTTCTATCCTTGGCTTCCCCATTTAGACAGCCAGTTAAGAGCTTCTTGGCATGTCAATGGCTTCTTTCTCTGTCAACATATGGAGAAGATAGAACTCCTTTCTACATTCCCCTCTGACACACGCAGCCCTCGTTGTACCCATCTGGATTTGCTGTTACTCCTCATAGACACCTAGCACATTTCTTTCCCAGGGCCAATGTAGAGAAAGTAGTGATGTATCACCATGTGCCAAAACTCGTTCATGACAGCTAACGAGAGTAAAAGTTTCCTTCATAAGGACAGGTTTTTTTCACGTCATGGTCTAAACCAAAGATAGTCAGAATATGCCAGGACAGCGTAAAGAGAATTAGCATCATATTTATAAAAGGAAGTACTTTCTCAAAATCAGCTTTGTCAGACTACAGAAAGGGTTACAAGTGATATGGCTATCCCAATAATTGCATTCGCAATAAATTCCTGGTCTAAACAAGGCATACTTAAACTTAACGTAAATATTTAGAAATTTCTCCAGATCTGCAGTGATTAAAGATCTGCTTTAAAGGATTATTTTGGTTATTTGCTTTCCCTTTTGCTGAAAAATGTACATGTATGTGTAACAGTGGTCAAACAGATATAGACCATTAATGAAAAACTAAAGCAGGCATCTGTGCTGAGAGATAAATGGTTGTGGTTCACAGCACTAACAATCTCTGCTGATGCAGCTGGTAGAGATCGTAAACCCCATGATGAAAATATCTCCATATCCATATTATGATGCTCTGAAGCACTGCAGGCACAGATGGCAGAACTTGTAAGTTCTCTCAGAAACATAGTTATGGTTCACAACATTTTCAGATTCCTCTGAAAGAGCAAATATAGCTTGTAAGCCCTGAGGAGAGGTTGATGGCACTTACAGACTATGCCAGTTCAGGTGGCAGACCTCGTAGACATTGGGAGAAAAAATAACTGTGATTCACAATGCCTGTCATAGAAGTGCTAGCGTTTGCAAGCTCTGATGACGCAGTCAGCAAAGCAGAGTTTTGGCATGTTTATTTCAGGATGACATCTGAAAAAACGGGGGGAAAAAAATCCCCATCGTGCAGTAAAGTGCCTTATATTTCTGGTTAGACATCTCAGGTAGATAAAAGACTAAACCAGTCCTCTTAGAACTTCACTTGTCAGTCCTAGGCAGTCTCATTAGTTCTTTCTATAACTTTAACAATGCATTCAACACAAAACTATACAGAAAAGCTTTATTATGTTACTCAAAATGGCAAGTTAAATAAGATATAAATGACAGAACTGTGCCCTGTAATTAGGTTTTTTTAGCTAAATAATTTGTTTAGCGATAAATCCATGGATATTTGAGTACATTTGGGGAAAAAAATGGCCATATCAAATGCTATTTATTTCTTTGAGAATTATTCAGAATACTTCTATTGACTTCATTGACTTCATTGTGAATCAAATAGCATCTGTAACGAGATGGCCTGTAAGTTTAAACATACTTAACTTTTCCCCACTTAGACATTTCATTTGTAGGAACAGTTCTACAGTCACTTCTTTCTTAGTTATTGGGGTAATATTTTGATATTAATAGATACTTAAAACCATAGTGATTAAGATATGTATTTGAATCACCAGTACTTGCTGGTTTGTAGAGCAAGTCCAGAACACTATTGAAGGCAGAAATGAGTAAAAACCACTTCATGAACAGGGAGAGCCTCTGAGATGTGCAGTATATCTCTGACAGTAGACTTTACTACCTGAGCGTAACCCAAAAGCAGATGCCTACCGGTTGGAAGCACTGAGGCAGGAAGTGTTGTATGTGATATGAGAAGAGTAATTTTGCTAATTTGGTGTTCTTGAGTACTTAGAGAGATATGAAAATTAAGTACCTGTGAATTAACAAGTGCTCCTTGCCATGCTAAAAGAAATACATGTATGTTTTAATGAAATTATTTGCAATATACACGTAACACTTTTTATGTATTTCTGTGTTTACTTAAAATATATATAAATTCCTGTGTGAACCAGTGGTATTGAACACTGATCTTCAACTATTAGGGGTACACAAGCAGATATTATGAAATTTTTCCCATTTTCTTATGTGTTTAGAGAAGAACATCTGAGTGATCCAAATCCCTTCTTGTGGCTAAAAATAGATTGAAAACAAAAGTAATTTAGACTATTTTTTTAAAAAAAGTTAAAGTAACTGAATGCTTAGTCACAATAATATTTTAACACTGAAATATAAAAACAGGCAAAGAAAAAAAAAACCAAAACACACTCCCCAAAAAACCAACACCACACACCAAAACAATAAATAAATGAAATTAAGAGATAGAATATATGTTCTCTGGAGGTGGAAATATTAAAGCATGAAAAAGTAGGCCACCGGAAGAACTGGCAAGTATTGCCACAATACCAGAAGAAATAATTTTAGAGTTCAAAATTTATTTCTAAACTTTAAATCAAATCCTGTTGTCAGGCAAACTGAAAATTTGAAAGATTAATGTAAAAACGTTAGCAGAAAAATCTATGTAGAAAATAATTTATTTTCAACTTTCTAAGAGACATTGTTTTCTTTCTTAGATGGAAATATTTTTTTTTTTCAGCACTGACTCAACCTTCATTATTATTATACAGTTTATGTGTTATTAGAAAAATACTGTGAAAGTTAAGATGCATTTTATCCTTTGATCTTCAGTTTTGCTGGCTTATTTACAAATGTTTAAGTGATAATGTGACAAAATGCTTGGCAGATACAACCTCCCATATTTACATTCTGGTGATAAAATTCTGACCATGTTCACAGGTGTAGATGTATAGAGCACATACTGGTCTTCATCTGTGTATTTCATGAAGCATGACAGTAGGATAGCCTCCTTTCCATGTCTTCCAGTAGAAATCTATTCTTAGATTCAATACGAATTGAAAAGCAGTGCCTTTTTGGGCTTGAAGGAAAGGTGTTCACAGCCACTGGTATTGGGGTTTTGTGTAACGCATCCAAAACCAAGTTTGAAGTACATTTCTTAGTCCTTTTCTGTGTGACTAGAAAATTCAAATGCAGAACAGAACAAACTGAAGCAGGAAGGAATTAATTATGACAGAGAGAGTTTAATCTCTGCTGCTATTTTAACTAATAATGTGTAATATGAATGAACTGATAGCAAAGTAAATGCATTAGTAGTATTCAAAGACACTGCTTGTCCTATGCACAGGTTTTGCTGCTGGATAATTATGGCTTTTCATTAATCCTCTGAAAGATACACTTATGCTTTAATTTCTGCTCTCAAATAACATTTCTTCATATATTATTCTCATATTGTAATATTATTAATGGCTAGAGACAAATAAAAAGATGGTTTAATTCCCTTCTCCCTGGTAAAATATGTTCACATATCATTTTCATGTGAATGTGACATCTTATTAAGAGCCAATGAAAAAAACCATTGACATTATTTCCCAAGGCAGTGTTCAGGATTTCATGAAAGTTTCAGTTGAGATAGTATATAATACTTCTCAAGTATAGCTCAAGTACTAATTAATATATTTTTGCAAAAGCTGTGTAAGTATATTAAGTAAATATTATTTTCTTTTTCTCATATGTGTGAAAATTAAAGTACAGCAAGGTTAAATGTCATGTGTAATGCATAATCAAAATATTTAAGTCAAGTTGTTGCAACATATTTCCAGGCATTCCTTTGATGCTCCAGAGGAAATATTTGTAAATGGAAATGCCTCTTGTTACTGAGTCCTCTTTCTATGATAGTCACTACCCTCAACTCTAAAAGATCTCCAGGGGAAAAGATTAATTAGATTTCAATTATGCTACAGAAAATATGCTTTACATACTTATCCTCTGAAAAGCATTGTGGTTTTTCTCTAATGTGTTTAAAAATTCAAAAATATTTTTAAAAGCCACTTAAAAAGTCAAGCCAAACTCAGACTAATGGAATGTGGTGTCATCCTTGAAAGTGATGTATTCTCTATTCTTCCAGACCTTCCTGTATGATATTACACAGATATTGTCTGAATTTTCTGTGGATCATTACTGAAATTTTTCCAGGAGATTAATCAAACCAGTTGATGGATGTGGAGGATTATTTCTGCAGCTTTGCATGGCTTTTTAAAAGAAACAAACTTCCAAACCTGAAACATTAGGAAAGCACACACAATTTTTCTTGGTTCTATATATAAGAGTTGCATTTTGTTCTCAGCATTGTATTAGCACTTCCATTTTCTCACAAACATCTGATATTTTAGTCTTTTTCTCAGGAGAAAGTTCGACTTCCAGACATTTCAAGTATATATTGTTAATTTTAAAGCAAAGTTACAGACAGGATGCTTTTGAATTTTTTTCTGTTGGTGTTTCAGTTTATCAGTGTTGTGGTTTTTCAAAAATAAGTGTTTGGAGATTAGTTTGAAATACCTTCTCTTAAGTCCTCTCTTCAGTAGAACCGCATGAGAAACAGGAGCAAATAGAAAATTTTTTAGTATTACCTTAAAAAAAGGTTGGCTAGGCCAGTTGAGTAAAAGAGCATTGTAATACTTTTGTGTATGGGTTTATTCTATTTATCACTGGAGAGTGCACCCAGAGTTTACAAGACTGACTTAGCATCTCTATTTTAGTTTGGTCTTTTTCAAAATTCTGCACCAGGCCTGGCTGATCTTTTTGTTCCCCAAACAAACACCTTTATTTATCTGTTCTCCTTGTGGCTTGAAGCGCTTATCCTTCAACAATTTCATGTCTCTGTTATTCACCTTACCCAAGGGCTCACATCAAGCTTTTCATGTTCATCTCATATGCTTGACATTATTGGAATCTTAAATTATTCTTCAAGTGACAGTGCTGAAGTTCAAAACCTTTCAGTCTCTTAGAGGGGTCAACACGCTGGTATGTAAAACCAGTGCATAGACATTGAGTGTTTTTGATTTGTTTTAAGTAGGTCTCTAATCTCTGCAGATAATGAGTGTGCATTTGTCACAGAAATTCAGTTCCATCCCAGATCACAAGACATTAGAGAAGAGGTTTTTTTCCGTCATAAAGAAGAGAAAGACGTTAGTTATGTCTTTATTAAATCATAGGCTTCTTTACTTTAATAGTCAGCATTAAATGTCTTTTTAATTTCCAAGTAGTACAAAATCATTGACAGAGGAACTTTAATCTTTAATAGAACCAATACATTCCTTTTTTTAAAAAAGGCTGTGTAAATTTTATTGTTGATAACCTCATCCAAAAAGCAGGTGAGTAATCTAAAGGCCAACTGAAATAAATAAATAAAAGATTCCCAGGAAGAGTTGTGTGAAATAAGTAGTCCCTGAAAGAGAGGCAGGTTGTTGTGAACATTTAGGACCTTTTGGCTATGAAGGTCATTGTCTGGAGCTGTAGTACAGAGGTCAACCAATTTAAATGGAGCTTTATGAAGGCTGTCTAAGAGCTTAAAAAGATGAAGTACACTAAAACTCCTGGAATACTACAGAATGTTCAGTGAAGAGCACTTCACTAGTGGCAGAACTGAAGTCATTTGCAGAACATGGCAGCTCCTTCGATTTTACAAAAATAGGAGAGAATAGAATGGAATATTTTATTCCAGTTGGAAGGGATCTACAATGATTATCTCACCCAATTGCCTGCCCATTTCAGGTATGTGTGAAGTACATTAATCTGTATTTTTTTCATTAAAAAGTCTCCACCCTCACCAGTGAAAACATCCAGCTAAGATTGGTGCTGCTCTTAACAATACTGGACAGTTCTGTTTCCTTTACACAGAGCACTATCTATTTTTATTACAGCAGTTTTTAAATTTTCTATTGATTCCTTGGAGAGCTCATCTTTGTATTCTTCTTATACTCTATAACACTTCCTCCTCCAGGAAATGTAGTTGACCCCTACTGCACCAGTCACTGTGAGTGTACAACTTCACTGCCAAAATGCCTCCCAACTTGTCAAATCCTCAAATTATTTGGTGACTGGTTCATTCTTTTAATTGCTGGAAAATTTACTGAATTTTCTGTAGAATTTTAGCATGTGTGAATCCTGAACAAAATTCAAATCACAAAAAGTTTTCTTTTATGCAGTTAAATTCTATTACTGGAATACAGGCAGCCTCCCTGCACCAGTGGGGTTACCTACCTACTTCTACCCATGACCTGAAAACCAGTTCTTTCTTTTGTCATCTGGAGACAGGCAGAACAAAATGATACAACTTTTATCTACTCTTGTATAACTTGTTTATCTTTTATAAATTTTTAACCATTGAGTCTTGTTATGCCCTGTTCCTTCCAAACGGCCATTTCCTTTTTCTTATCATTTGGGCCTCTTAAGGTACTTATTTGAGTGAGCCAAAAAATGTAATTGAATTTATACAGCATGAAAAAGACATGAGAATAAGTAGGATATATTGTGAGCCTGTATACAGAGTTATAGTAAATGTGTTATCTGCAACTGTAAGGAATATTAAAAATCTATTTATACTTGTAAATGTAAATATTCGTCTAAAACCTTGCAACTCTTACATAAAATCATAGAAAAGTTTTCCTCGTTTTAGCCAGAAACACATTTGAGAAAATTGCTGTGTAGTATCTATTTTCCCATTGCTTTAATTCCAGAAAAAGCATTCATTTTCCTTTAATTTAGAGTTTATGCCGAAGTTTTTCGAATAGTGCATTGAAATTGCGCCCATAGAATGGTATAAATTTTGTGAAAATGGGACAGCTCAGAATCTACAGATCAAAGCAAGATATTCTTTTTTTTTAAATGTGAACTTGCCATTTGGATACTGAAAATGAAAAGGAGAGAAATACAATTCTGGGGATGATACCCAGAATACCAGGTCACTGTTGCAATATTTTTAGTACTTTGTTCAGGTCAGCAAAATCCTCTGCTATTGCAAAAGACCTTCTGCAAAGCCAAATATAATAAAAATTCTGTGGAAAACAAAGACAGGTGTTCCGTCCATCTGCTTTAGGTATCTAATTTAAGGTGTGTGTGTAAGTTAGTCTCACTAAGCTCTCCATAGTCACTGGAGAGAGGGAGGCTGCTCTAGGAGCTGATTCCATTGCTACACTGTGCAATGGCACAGCCTGTCTCTTTGTATGCTGCCTGCAGAACTTGGCTGCCTATTTAGAGACCTGAAGTTAAATGCACAAATTAGATATTGTGAATACCAAAAAGAGTACTTTCTGACTTAGTTCATATCCATGTTGTATATGTATGTATTTTAGCCTTTTACATATGCCCGACATTAAGGTAACTGTGTCAATTTAGAGAAGATTTTGTCATTAGTGTGTTTGTATAGAAAAGGGCATGTCTTTAGAAAACATTTTTCAAATACCGGATGCTTTTATATATGGCGTCTTTCTCTTGTGCTAACAAAATAAAAAGCAAACCAAAAATCACTGAGCTATGGTTGATATTTAATAACACAGAAAGAGGAAATAGATGTATTTTCAAAGCGTCTAGTGGAGTTAATATGGGTTTCCTTGACAGATTGCTTTACACAGCAAGTTATTTTGTTTCAGACCATACTGGCAAATTATGATGAACCATCTGATGAGAAAATTTTCATTTAAATGTTCCAATGAAAATATAACTTTTTTCTAGGGAAAATTTTTGTCAAAAGTTTGTTACAGTCCTGGCTGGTCTTTATTTGCTCAGAGTATGGTATAGGTTATTTTACTTATGAATCCTTATGCAGATTATACATAAGGAATATCCTTAGAAATGCATTTTAAAATCACAGCATGTATTTCTGTCCCTTGGTTATCCAAGCTGTGTAACATCAGGAATACTACCTTGATAAATTACTGATGGCATAATGGTTATGGAAATGGTCACTGACTGATCATCAGTCACAGTTTATTTCATATCGGTGTCCCCAGTTCGCAGCATGAATCAAAGCTTTTTAGTATGGCACAGCTCTTCCTGAAAAACGTCTTCTGAAGAGCACTACAACCTTGTTGGGCATCATTGCTGCGAGGGAAATATTGCAAGGCAACATGGCCTTGGGCAGTTCAGAGTAGTCAGAAGATCACTGGGCTATCACATACTCATAGGAAAACTATTGGCAAAACACATTAATTTAAAAACCAGCAAATGTGCCAAATGCAAAGTCTCTCTCTGGACACAGAGACTATCTTTTTTTTTTTCCCTTCCCATCCATTTGGCAATAAATGATAGTGTGGGAATCTAATTTGCTATTAAATTGCAAGTAAATTGTTGCTGAATCGTGACATAATGGTCTTTTATATCTCTCAAACAATTCCTATAAGAGGAAATATGATTTGTACATTTTTGTGAAGGCAATGTAGTGTTTCATTATTTCTTTCCAACATATTTAATAATTGTAGTAATTTTAGGTAAGTGAACCCAAAGTAAATTACTCCCAGTGGTATTATTGCTTACTATTTTTCTAATTTCTAGTTCTTTGCCATTTGCGAAGGATTATCTACATATGAAACAATGAATAAGTACCCCATGGAAAGATTTTCTTTTAAATGGAGGTTAGGGGGGCTTAAGCCCTCATTTTCTTCTTACTGGCTGCTTGATTTCAGCTGCTGTGGACCCTCTCTAGCTGATCTTCAGAATCAGTTTTGGAGAAAAACTCCATTTTAAAGGATATTATGCTATTTCACTTTAAGAGATACCAAAATTTCTTTCACTTTAGCAGTTTGTACTAGGAAAAAGGTACAAAAGTCCAGAAAATGCACAAGAGAGAAAGCTGCTAATCTGTTAGGCATTTATCAATCCTCTTTCCCCACAAATTATTAATATTTTTCTTTAATAATGAATTTTGTTTTCATATATACCATCATTTTTGATCCCTACAGCTAACATTTTTACACAGATGATAGGAAAATTTTACCTTTTTTACCAAATGAAGTGTTTTCAAAATTCCAAAATATAAATGAAGGAAAAATTTTAATCAGAATATCTCTTTTGCAAATGTTCTTAGGGTGTAGCTCTTCTCTAAAAAGCTCAGTGTAGTTAGAGAGTTATAGAATCTATTCTTTGTGTATGCTCTCACCTTTGTTTGAACTCTCCTTTGGCTCCATGGTTAACCTGCTATCTGACAGAGGAGAAAAAGGGAATGAAGCAGTTCATTACAGTGTTCAGCAGTATAAACAGTCATGAGATATGTAGTTCATTGTATTGGGTACAGAAAATCTATAATCATCAAAAATTATATATATTGAGTTCCAAGTTTTGCCTTTTTGGAGGTTTCTGAGAACAAATTTAAGGACAGAGCATGGAGGAAAAACTTCTTTTTGTTTGATGGAGTTTTTTGTTGGTTTTGGTTGGTTGGTTGGTTTGGGTTTGGTTTTGTTTGGGGGATAGATTTTTTCTGAAACTCAGTTCATTGTCTGTGAAGAAGCCCAAAATACCAGTACACTTAGGAAAAAATTAGCTGTTGTATAAAAATCACTATCACAAGTTTAAATCATGAAGAATTTATGCTAATCACAAGGGAAATGCTTTTAAAATTAGGTCAAAATCCTATTCATTTCAAGGTTTAATTGGACTTTTACTGCACTTTAATAATGAGGTTCATGAGTTTCTCAAAATTATTCTTTTCCCTTCCAACTCGCTAGAAAATATCTTCCCTGTTTCTGAGTGAAGAATTTGCCATTCTGAGCCATACATCTATTATCCTTGAATTCGAATAAAGAATCTCACTATATCAGAGGCTTAATCTATAGCACTTTCACTTTTGCATCTTTGCATATCAAGCCCATGCTTGCTTTCAGTAAGCTTCCATACCACTCTGGGGCTTTGATATTCAAAATAATCTTCAATGCAATTAATGGATTTATTCTTAGCTAAATTATGAAAATTAATTTTGATGTAAATAACCCCATTCTTCTTGTACTTCTGTAAAGTAAAACTGATTATTAAATCTAAAGTAAAAATAAAAGGTCCAAAATCAAGGGCATCTGTCTATAGAAAGAGCAAAAATCTAGGTAACAGCAGATGTGTCTAAAGCTTTATGAAAATCTTTGAAAAGACATGTCCATCATAAACACAATTGTGATATCGTGACAGCTCTTTTCACCTAATAAATCTCTGCCAAAAAGAAAAGAAAGGAAAATAAGAAGTCTTTAAGAGACTGGAGGAAATTCTGGAGGCTCTTTGTAATCCACTGGGGACTTGGTTGTCACTATTCATTTCATGTAGAAGGAACTCAAATATTTCAGTAAGGGTAGCTGCCTTTAAAAGCGGTGACTTACCGATTTTATCACTAATATGGTATCAGTCACAATAAATACTGACTGAGACTTAAATTATAACCCATTATTCTTCTATGAAAGGGGAGAATGTTAGTTACATATTGCTAAGAGCATGCCATTTACAACGTAAGCAATAATAGGTTTTCCCCAAAGCAAAAGGTGTGTATAATCATGCCATTGGATATATCCCTGCCAATTTGCATATGCCTTTCTTGTGGCCAGTAGCATGTTATTTATTGGTATTAAAAAAATTAAGGCAAATGAAGAAAGGAAAGGAAGGTCCTTCATTATGGAAGAAGGAGACAAAAGTTTGGCTACTGGCAGAACATTTATGGCTTCATGAGCACAGCAAGCAAAAAAATAAAAGAACCTTGCAATATTCTTGTACGTAAGACTACTGTGAATCAAAAATAGAATTTTTTGAGATAAGTCACAGAAATAGGTGACTATCTGCAAGAGTTTCACCTTCACCTGGTTCATATTCAGTGTCTATTCAGTATGCCTGAAATGAATTAAAACTAAGCTAGAAGATGCACCAAAATGCATCTGAGGCACTCTGAGTGAATTAGACATTCAGTCCATGGAACTAATCTACCTCTAGAATTGCCTCTTCATGAAATGCCTAATGTAGACACTAGGACACGAGCACCAATAGTTAGAGTATGCAGTTTTCCTTCTGCTGGGCTGTTTTAATTGCTGGTGATACTCAGAGGCCTTAACAACAGCTGAAGCAATGCCCCCTTAATCTACATACAGTAGTAGATTTCTCTGGCTACTATGAAGTGCTTCCTACATCAGTGAGCACAATGTCTACTTCCCTGGATCAAGTTTTTGCCATGTGGTTTTCATCCAACACACAGTCCAAAACAAACATCAGGAAAGATTTCTAGAGGAGGTCATGAGTCAAGCAATGCACAGAATGTTCAATATGAGTAGGAAGCATAATGTTCCCTATCCAAGATTAGAGTAATTTTGTAAAATTGCTATAGCCTAAAGCATGGCACTATGAAATAGAATTTCTTTCCTTTCTTTTTTGTTAATCCAGATGTTTCACCAGTACTGTGGTTCTGCTGCCACCTGTGCATCTTGAAGTTTCATCACAGAAATGAGTCATCTGTGCAATGTAGCAATGTCTGATGTTATGCCAATGGGAATGAAAAATTTTCCATTTACTTTGGAGTCTTTGCAATGTCCCTCACATTGTTCCTCTGCCAGAGTAAATAGCAGAACTGAAGCAATATAAGAAATCAAATTTACAAAAACAATAGATAAAGTGCTGAACATACACCCAGAAATCCAAAGAGCAGTGTGTTAAAGTATATACTACATATCATAGCCATTACCAGAACCAATAGATTAGATGTGTTATTGATAACCATTTAGTAGTAGTACATTTAGATTTTCATCGTATATATAGATGTACTGTGACTATCGTATGCAAGTTCTGTAATATCACAAAACTGTCACCAACTAAATAAATTATAAGAGATACAAGTAGATTTAAGAGTATTATAGAGGTTTACAAACTTTGATATTTATCAGAGAATGCCATTTGGTAAAACAGTAAATAAATGATGCAACTGAATAAATGTTACATACTTAAACTTCATGAGGTAATTATCAAATGAGACATTATAGCAAGCATTTATGTGTAAAAAAGGAACCAGCCACCAGAAGTCAGGTTGCATCATGCTGTCCTCAAAGGACATTCCATGTTACCTAGGTATTTTCACGTACTTGAGTGGATTTATAGTTGATAGAGCTACCTGAATTTCACCTGGTTGTTTATAAGCAATCATTCACAGCCAGCATTCGGACCAGCCCTGTCATCCACTTAGCTGCATGATTAGCAGCAGCAACAACAGCCAGTCTCAAATTTCAGGAGTAATAAACAGCAACTCAAACTCCCACACAGAAAATTGGGGAAATTAAAATAGTCTCTCTGTTGCTCAGTCAGCTAATTTTCTCTCCTTGCAAATATGAATCAGATGGCTTAGCCAAGGGTACTTTATTGAAAGCAGAAACAAAAAGAACAGCAGGGAAACATACAATATCTAATTACTCCAGCCCCACCACGGAACCATAACTGTTTACTCTTCTGTTTGGTATCTTGGTGAAGGAAGAGCTAGGCCAGCTGGCCGCCTCCTACCTCCTGCAGTAAAACCTCTCTTGCAGTTTGTGATTCTCGAGCTTCATGGCTTGGTCTCCTATGTAGCTGCACTGTTTTAGCTTGATAACAGATTCTGTTAATTCATTTTTGCTCTTAAAACAAAACAAAACAAAAAACAAACAAAAAAATGCCAAAAAAAAGGAAAAAAAAAAAAGGAAATATATAAATGTAAGGATCAACACACATTTCCTACCACTCATTCACAGGGAACTTCCTGAACAGACTCTCTTGTCCATCCTTTTCACCATGTGTTTTGCCTTTCCCTTTCAAGGTTGCAGGCACACTAGGTTTAGTTGTTCAAGACATTCACGCACTGTTGCAAGACCCTTGCAAGGTGAAAATAGCTGCTTTTATTATTATGCATAAAAATATGATGGTGGATGAAATATGCCACTTAATTTACATTAGACTAGTAAAGCAACTTAAGATATATACATGCATATATATGAAATTTTGTGGTTATGCTTCTCATCAAAATACATTTCCAGTCTATAGAACCAAATAAAAATCCATGTTTACTCCTTGAATGTGAATAATAAACCATGTACAAATCTTAGTAGCCTAAACCATGTGCCTGGTATTTTGAAAGAAGGAAAGTGTATGGCAAATTCCAGTAGTCAATGTTGCCCTCTCACAAAATACTCACAGCAAGAAGAGGATAACGAGAGGAATCAATATTTGCCGTCACTTCATGTTGTAGCATAGCCTTTCCTCGTTGCATGCCGTTTTAAACTGCAGACTCATGCAGCGCTCTACTTTTTTTTCAAGAGGTGAATATATGCATAATTAGAAGTATATTTCACTCAACATGCAAGGTTTGAACGACTGCCTAAGTATATTAAAAGGTCTTTTAAACAAAGTGACTTTCCAAAACAAAAATTCTTCAGGAGTATTAAAATACAGTCTGCAGGTTTCAGCTCACTATTTAAAAGGTGATGTCTGTGATTGATTTGGGCATGATGCCACTGAGTAATTTACTTTGGCTTGATGTTTTTTACCATTCTCCTGGTTGTTCTGGCAAAAGAAAGTATTTAACACAGCACTTATCCCATTGTAAGAGAAAGATAAACTGTGTTTTCAGGAATGCATTTTTAGACCATTTTAGAAAGTGTTGCATGACTATACTGCATTTCTTCATCCAATAATAACGAGAAACAAGCAATTCAATGGCAAATACAACTGAGGGATTTGCAGTGGCAGGAGGTTTATGAAACACATATGATTGTAAATGGACACTGAGATAATGTGGTCTACAGGATGATAACTATTCATTTAGCTTGTTAATATTTTAGCATTTTATATTAGATATTTATATATCAGGCTTCTAAGTTTTTCTAAGGTTTTTAGTATTTTATAATGTTTGCAGATACAACGGTCCTACAAATTTTCATGTAAAATTCATAATATGGTTTCTAAGCTCCAGCAATGCTTTCTAGGTCTTTTTATCAAAAAATTTTAGTTAGACTTTTACAAAGGAGCCTTTTTGTTTTCACATAATTTTCAGGTTGTCATGCTAGGCATTATGTATGTATGAGTGTCTTTGCTTTTCAGCTGACTTCAGAGATTTAAATAATGTTTGGGGATTTATTTGCCTGTGCTCTATAAAATATATACTCTTGGATACAAACAAAACATATTTTGAAGAGTGTCATTAGTATTCACTTGCCCTTAGTTGCATACTTAAAGGTTTTAAAAATTAATAAACACCCCATTCAAAGTATTGTGAGATAAAATACCTACTAAATATATCACCAATATGATTGTGGCTATTTGTGATTGTCAGATTTGAATTTACCAGTGCAAAATGCACTTGATAATGTACAACATTTTTTCATGGTAGGTTGTAAAGAAAGCCTTGCTAATACTGTTGTGATCATATGTGTCAAATAGAACCTTTTCCACCCTCCAAGAATAATAGTTTAATAGTCTTTAGAGCCATATAATTTTGTCCAGAGCTATTAGTGGCACTTTATGTCATATAGTCATCAAATGCATTTCTATGAAAGAGAAAAGAATAAATATTTCATGGCTACAGCTTTTGAAGAACGCTCTGTCTTTCAATGTTGGGCTAGTCTTTCAACATATGTGCCAATCAGAAATCTTTAGCAGATGCAAAATGCATCTTGTCTCCTTGTCAGTGAAGAATGTAAAGATCGCAGGATGTATCTGAAATATTCATCACATAGGGAAAAATCTGAGCATTCTAAGGAACTGCTGAGCCCTGTAATCACAACTTAGCTGTTTGCTCTTACCCCCTCATCACTGGCCCTGAACAGTGAAGAGTGTGGCTAGTCACGATATTTTAGTTACATGATATATCTTGACAATCAGTGACAGTATAAGACATGCAATCTTACATGTTTTATCTTATTGCTCCCTTCATTTTGGACATGATATTGGGTGAAATCATGTGTAGATAATATGTTTTTAAGGGTACTTCCACTCATAATTAATTTTTGGTATATAACTTCTGCTTCCTGTGTTTCTCTGCAAAAGGAATATTGCTGGTGTCAGTTGCACCCCGGTCTTCATTCATGGGCTAAAATAGGATTGCTGAAAACTGGTAGAGTAGATCCTACATGGTCTCTCCCTGTTACTCTACCTTTCAGCCAAATCCAGGGCTGATATAATCAACTGTAACTACTTGACGTAGTTGCATCAAGTCATATCAAATCTACTTTTGGCCCACTACCACGTGAGAGGGTTTATGTGCACCATGCCCTTTGAATGAACCTGTGACCTGCTCCTGCAGTCTGGGCTAGCCACTCCATCACTGGGCACTGCTGGAAGCTATTAAATCTTGTGTTGCTTTATCTCGGTTAAATGTGGTTAAGTGAAAGGACATTATTTTAACTGTCTGCTGTGTCAATGGAATTGCATAAAGCACTAGCTCACAGTGTTTCAGCCATAACACCACGCTGAAAAGTTGGGAAAATTGAAGCTTTAAAAAGAACTAAACCTTTGATTAAATGCATTAGTTTTTCAAAAAGAAAAGGAAGGTTGGATTCTCTGCTATACTCCAATGTCTACACTTCAAATGGTATTTTAATGTCTTTTTAAGGCCTATTCACAGTCTTTAAAGTAGGAAATTTCTTCATAGAGGCAGAAGAAATGCATTTTTAACATAAACATGATTCACTCCATTATATTAGTGATTTATCATTACTAATACAATGATATAAAAACATGAAAGATTGGAAATAAGTGTAGAAAGAAGGCTGAAATATGTTTATTTAGTGAAAACTACCATGAAAAATGAACCACTGAGATCATGTTTATGGGAAATTATATACATGTGGAAAATGTGACACATTCAAATTTCTAAATCTACATTTTTCCTAAATGCAGATTTATCATCTAAAGTCAGTAAAGCCTCTTTCATTTTTCTAGCACCTGAAAGCAAGAAACCACAGAGGAACAAAGCTATTTCATGAGCGTGACAAAGACAAGTCTTAAGCTTGTTTCACAGAATACTTGTTTGTCTGCAGGTAACATGAGAATCTCAATATACTCTGCCTAACAGTTTCTTAACTTTCAGAGAGCATTCTTAAAACTAGTGATTATTTCATTTAACTGAAAACTGGAAGATCTGAAATAATTGATTCAAAATTATTATGTAGTGATGCAAATGGGAAGAAGAAAAAGCATTTTCTTAGTGGAAGGTAAGAACTTTGCCAGCTGGGAAAGAAAAGACTTGAAAAACAGTACAGAGAAATGACTGCCTGGAAAGGTATGGTACAGAAAGAAGGAGATGCAGAGGCTGATTAGGAGTCTTGGCATGACCAGAAAGGTACCAAAAGCTCTACTGAATATCTAGACTGTATGTCTCAAGCAGACAAAATCCAGGTGTAGAGAAATCTAGGATCTAAGGGAGATGTTTATTTGAAGTGGATTTTGCTGATTACAGAATATATTAATTTAAATTGGAGTTTAAAGAAGCTGACTCTGAAGGAAGGCATGTGTGGCAGGAGCAATTTTCTGCAAGGACTTTGACAGAAAAAGATTTTCCTTTGGGGCAAGTGTGAATTTCTATTGTGGCAGGAGAAAGCGAAGGGGCAGAATACTGAGTAAGCAGGTGGTAAAAGTCACCCTGAGACAAGGAGTTGAAGCGTATCTGTAATTCATTACATACCCTGCATCAGTATCCTCAGTTGGTCCCCTCTCCCTGCACAAGCCTTCCCCCTTGCTGCATTCAAAAGCCTCTCTTAAATCCCTCAGCTGCCAGCACATATCACAGGCAGTAGATTTCTGTGCCACTCAGTCTCATTGGGCATAATGCCCAAACTGCTGAAGCAATGCTCTGCGGTAACTTCTAGCAATTTATGGTTTTACTGCTTTCCTGCTATGATAATTTTTCTTCATGATATTTGAAAACCCATAACAGCCATTTGTGACTGTAACCCTAATATCCCATCAAACAAAAAAAAAACCAAAAAAAACCCCACAAACACTGCGCTTGGTTAACTGAAGCTACATGGTGCAACTCATTTATTGGAAAAGCATTAATATCCATGTTGAATTTAAATGAAATTAATAGCTTTGCTAATATCTGGTCTTTCCATACTCAAAGCTCTTTTAAACACTACTTCTGTTGAACCCAGTGAATAAGTAATTGGAGGTTTTTTGTTAGGAAGCAAAAAGCAGTACTTCTGAGGCTCTTGTCTTTTATGGCAAATAGGAAAGACTCTTAAAAGATAACTGAGCTTTGCTAACTATTTATTTGGGGCTTTTTGTTCTGATTAAAAAAGTCTCAGACAATCCCTTTAGTGTTCTGTCTCTAGTCCATGAATGCCTGAATGCACAATACTCTTACGCAAGTGAACGATGGTAAAGTGATTCAGTATTTTCCTTATTGATTTAACAAGGAGTGACACTGATCAGTGATTCATTAAATCTTTTAACACCAGAAAAAATAACTATTTTCTTTCTATCTTAAGAGAAGTGGTTCATGATTCCTGCATATTGCCCTTAATCTTTGGCAACTCCAGGAGCTATCACTGTATTTTCCTTTCAGTTGTTTTTAGCTTGGCTGTCTAATGAAATTAAATTCATCTCTATGCATTCTCTTGGTCCATCCATCAGTGTAGGCTCAAAGCAAAAGACGGTCCCATGCACTTAGCAGTGTTCACACACAGGAGTACTTCAGTGAGCCTAATGCACTGTAAACTTGCACTTTTCCTTATTAAAGGTAAGTTCCCCGTGTGGCCAGTCCTGGTATCTGTTCTGCCTCTGGGAGCCTCCATATCACTGAAAGTTGTCTCAAAGGTAGGACTGACTGACTTCTACAGAAGAAAGCTCGTGCATATCCTCTAAGTCTATATAAGCCTTTTGATTTCAGTATATTAAGAACTAGTCCATTTTATTTATTTGGAAATGAAATGTTCTGAGAAAAAAAAATGTAAAAAGTACTGCAGGGAGACTGAAATACTGTTTTAGGCATTTCACTAAATGTGAAAGTTTGCTTGTTTAAAAAATTTGACATTTCTTTAGGCCAGATGACACAGAGGCCTATTATTAGGTCAGTACAGACTGAATTTTTCATCTTCCAAATTCATACTCATGTCAGCTTTTCTGGCCACACTGAATTAGGCCCAGTGTTACTGTCTGAGTAAAATCACCTTTTCTTCAGGTAAAATAGGGGTATTGGATCATCTTATATGCGTAGTAAAATTATTGGGAAATATATTGTGAAATATTTTCTTTTTATGTTTGTTGAAAGAACAAAACTAATTATATTTTGTTGGACTCTATAAATGAAAAAATTAAAAATAATGAAGTGTTTTAATAATTCTCTGATTCTTGAAGGTTCACAGTGTTTCCCTGTAAATTATCAACCCATATTCATATCTTTTTTTATTAATCACAGAAAGGTAGTTTAAAGGGACCTTAGTAGGTCATGTAGTCCATCCCAATTGTCCAAAACAGAATCTGCCATATCCTTCTCATTCTTGACTGATGACTTCATAGTTGACTTCCAATACTTCAAAATCTAGTCTGTTCCTAATCCTCTCCAATCGAATTGCTTTTTCCTTGATGCTGGAACAAAATCTTTCTTACTGCAGTTTAACTGAATAATCTCTGCTTGTATTCACCATATGAAATGAAGAGCAGAGTTTCTTTTCTCCTGTTTGCAACAGCAAAATTTTTGTTTATAAAGCCCTTCCTCAGTCCCTTTCCCTCTCTCTTTTTCTTTTTTTCTTTATTTCAGTTATGCAATCCCAGTCTTTTCAGTCTTTTCTCACAGATCATGTTTTCTAGATTGCTCTCTGTATTCCAAAATATTTCCGAATATATCCCTTTGCCTTCGTGTATGGCACTCAAATCTGAACACACAGTCTTGCTTGAGCCGCCACTGATTCTGAAAAGAACATAAGGAAAGTGTTTGCTATCTTGTCAGTTGTAGTGTTGTTCATATATCCCAGTTCTCTCATTTGCCTTTTTTACAGTGTAAGGTTGTTGGCATATTCATTGCTAACTCATCACTTTCCACTTTAGCCCTGAGATCTTTCTCTGAATAATTACTGCCTAATTAATTGATCCCCTTCCATACTGGTGCAGCTGAGTATATCTGCCTGTCTGTAATACCTTTCACCTGTCCCTATTGAAAAGTCGTCTTTCTTTCCCAGACCACCCTTCAATCTGTATGAGCCGTAACTCAATTTTAATCCCACTCCTCATGAGATTTACAGTGTCACCAAGTTTGTGACATCTGCAAATTTAATAAATACACCTCCTTTTTATTTTTTTAGTGTTTGATTTAGAATAGGGAGAGTGAAACTAAGTAAACCAAACTATTTGTTGCCCTCCCTTTTAAAAAGAGCAATCCATTTGTTCTTTTTCACTCCTCCAGCATCTCATCTATCCTCCATAATTTTTCAAAGACCACTAAGCCCTCTGAGTCTCTTTTAATCAGTTAAGTCCCCCAAGATGAATTAAGTTTATCAGCATGGATGATCTGAGAATATCTATGTTATTTAAGCACCATGTAACCTTTCCTCTTCTTTTTACATAGTGAGATCTTATCCCTTTTTGCTGGTATTAATTGTGTGTGCTTACAGTTGATCTTTTCATGAAGGTTAATGCAAAAGAGGTATTAAACTGTTTTTACTGTATCACAAATCTATACATTATCCTCTTCGTTGAGCAGCAAACCAAAATTTTCCTTGGATTTGCTTTGCATAAATGTAAATTCCTCATAAAAAGAATTTCAGAATGAGGAGGGGTGGTAAAGCTATATAGAAACGAAGAACAGGAAGAGATCTTCTGGGTTACCAATTCCAGGCCACTGCAGACAATGGTATCTTACAGTAATTTTGTGTAGCCATCCCAGTGGTATCTGAATGTCATTAGATTACTTGCTCCCATTCTTCTTGTTGAAAGATTGTTTCAAAGCCTGATGGTGCTGATAGTCAGAACCTTCTTCTAAGTTTCAGTCAAAAATTTTCTCCAAAATTACATCATAATGGTGGCTCAAAACTGTCCTAGTCTTGATCCATTCATCCAAAATTTCCTTTTCTGAGACTGAAAGGTTAGGACAGAAGTTTTTGTTCTACTACCTAAGTAACCTTATCCCAGGACTTCTCTTTAAAAGGCACTCTTCTCTGAAGTATTAAAAGTGAATGTTCACTAGCCGTTGTATGTAAAGTTTAACTTTTAACAGTAGATGAATTATTAATGAATGCAATATCATAGCTTTTTAAACTAGCTTGATTATTTTTCATGTGGATTTCAGAAATACAAATCTCCTTTATAAATCCTTTTCTGTGTCAAACTCTTAGCTGGCTTTCATTAGTGAAAAGCTTCATAAAAATCATAATTTAACATTAAATTTTAATTCCAACCTTAAGAGCATGTTGGTCAAAAAGTACAATTACTTCCAATGTAGAATGTTCAAACCCAGTTTACTGACAGAGGAATTCATACTCTTGAGTGACACTTAAGGTCAAGTCAAGCACCAAAAAGGAGCCTATACTACTAACAGAGGACTTTGCAATTGTGTCAAGAGTTTCATATTTCACGAATTACTAGGCTTGGGCATCTCATTAAGAACGGAACACTTTTACAAAAACATTTTAAAAACTAAACTTCAGTCATGAAATAAGGTTCAAGCTGACATTCAGGGTTTCATAGCAAAGAAATGTCTAAATTATACTATTATCTGCAGTAAAATTAAATTGACCTGTGTTACCAATTTGTTCACTGCTGGAGTGAAACAGCATCATTTGTTCTAATATTTTCTTTTAACTAAGAAGTCATTTGCAAAATAGTATTCTTTCCCAGGACATGAGTGGCTAAAAATTGGCATTCAGGAACACATGTGCAGGGGAAAAAATAACAAGCCTCTCAAATGATCTTTTTCTGAGATTTTGTGAGAAGTGGGCAATTACACACATACTAAAAGTTCATTTTCTTCCAGATTCTCAGCTCTTTCTACTCAGTGACTCTGCTGTGGGTTAGGAAGGCGTCCCTGCAGTGTCCTTCCCCTGCTCTGTTCAGGCACACTAGTCCGCGGTGGAGGGGCACAATACTGCCTCGAACTGCAGACAGATGCCTGCCATGGGGATAGCAAAGAGCTTCCAGGCTTTGCCAGAGGCCCTGGGGAGCTCTGGGAGATGCTTTCAGTGACATTTTTTCCTCTTCCAGAGCTGGCAAATTATGTTGCCTTCTGAGGAGGGAGGACCAAAGACAGGCTTTTGCTTTTCTGTTTAGGCAGCAGAAAAGCAAAATAAATGAAATTGCAGCTGACTCTCAAGATTACAGGGAAACCTGCTTTACTATATTTCAGGTCATTATATCTACAAGTGGAATCATAAATCTAGCTGAAATAAATCCAGATGAAAGAAAAATTAATAAATTAATTTGAAAATCTAGAGACTCTCTCTACTTTTCATTCTTTAAATCAGATCATCTAAAGTTCCATTCGGTTTCAGCTAAGTGCATGTGTACAGTGCCAATAAAACTTCAAGTGATAATTTGTAAAAACCACTTGCTATAAAAGAAATACTGTGCATGAAAGAACTATGTTTATAAAACTCTAGTAGCTCAGTCAAGTGAAAACAGATGAACGATACAGAAAGTAAGGAATTTTTCTAAATATGCACGAAATTGTGGATTTGTGGTTTTTTGTTTTTTTTTTTTACTCTTGCTGGGTGGAAATTTAGAGCTACCCTAATGCCATGATGATCTTTTGCCTTTTCTTTTATATACCTTTTATATATCCTTTTATATAGCTTTTATGTATCCTCAGTGCTTTTAGCATACATACTTGTAATTCCTTAAGTCTGATCACGTAGCATAGACCCAATATTCCCTTAAGCCAGGAGACCAAACATCCTGGAGGTCTCGCGGTTAGAGGCCAGGAAGCCCTATGCTGTCCTGAGAAACCAAGGTCTTCCCTAGAACATATCCTGTAAACTAAGATAGGCCCATCCAGGGGGAAATTCTTCGGGATGGGGAGTTCATTCAAGTCTCTCGTTGGGGAATTTCTGATAGATATGCTAATTTGCAAGGCCTATAAATTGTATATGCAATCTGGTGTGTGTGTGCATTTTGGCACGTTGCACCTGGACGAAGTGGTGTACCTAAGAATCCTTAAATAAATACCAAGGTAAAAACCCTTCTTCCCTTAATCTTGTTTGGCTCTTAATTTTAAGACCAGGGAGAGGCAACATCCGAATACTGACCCTAAGTTTCTAGGTATAACAAAAAAGTGTTTCTCCCCTCAGCCATGAGTTCTTAAAGATATTCCAGCTGAATAAGACAATACTGCTTTTTTTTGACAGGAAACAAACAAACAAACTTGCGTACTTTCTCATGTTTTGAATTTCCAAAAGAACTTTTTTTTTGACACAGCAAAAATTTTTAAATGTACAAAATTAGTTGTTCAAAACGGTGTCAAACATAAATGTTTTAAGTCCTTACAATTCACTTTTATAAAGTAGGAACTAATTAGAATTTTTAAGATCTAGCAATCTTTTGGGTTTTTTTCCTGAGATTTTGAGGAAGTGGTTGTGTCATATATACAGGATTACAGAGAAAGGACAAGGGTTAGAAGCTTGACTGCAATGTGGTTCTCACCTTAGACTCTACTGACAAAAAAGCAAATATGACAACTAATGGTAATATTGATAGCAAATGGGCTACCTGCAGTTCTCTCTATCCAGTCACAGTAGTTGCAAATGACTGTTTAAAATTTCTCTTAGTGTGAAAGTGTTTCGTTCTTAAAGCTGCTGTTTTAACAAGATGCCCTCTAATTTTTAATTATTTGGTTTTTTCATTAGTTAAATAGGTTCAAAAATATTTCTCAGTTGTGAATACTAGTCTAACAAGCAAACTGAATAGAAATATACAGGGTAATTTTCAATTATTAAATCATTAATATTTACTATTTATGCATTTTTCATTTGCTCTTTATTATGATGCCCGGAATATTTTGCAAGGAACTTTAAATCCTTTAAAAATTCCTATACATTTATGTTTGCAGAAATACAGATCTAAGCAAGTATTTTGAGGGGATTTTTACTTAAGTTGCAAGTTCTGAGTTTATTATAAGAAAATGTGGGCCTTTCATCCCTTGTTTCTCAGCTACAAATACTCGGTCATTAAATATTTCATGTAAAAATACAAGGGGAAGTGGTTTGGTAAAGCATTTAAGACTGACCTGTGTAGGTTATCTGGAGAAGGTGATGATTGTATTTTTGGTCAGATATTTCTGATACAATCTTTTCCTTAGAAGCAATGTGATCCAGAATACAATGGATTAAGATAAATAAGATTTTTTTTTCTCAGCTGCAAGCCTTTTAAAGCTGTTCTTAAACTCAAAAACTTTTTTCTGTATTTTCCTAAAAGTTCCTCTGTACTTCTACCAGTTCCAGGCATCAAGATGGTTAAAGCACTCCTTGAGGGACTTTCCCCAGTGCCTGTGAATGTGAGGCTTTTTCCAGGTGTTTGAAGGAGACCTCATCTACTTTCTTTTTCTGATTATGGGGGTCTATAGCAGATACCAACTACAAGAGCAGACTGTATCAGTCTGCCTACTAATCCTCCCCTATCGTCTCTCTTCTGACTCCTGACCCATCCCAAGGCAGAGCTCCACGCATTCTAGCTGCTCTCCATCACAGGGAAGACAACCTTTCCTCATTGGCTTCCTCCACTGCCCCTTCTAAAGAGCCTTCCTAAGAGCTCTCCACTGCTGCACTCCAGTCATGTGAGCCATCCCACCATGTATTCATGATCCCAGCAAGGTCATAGCCCGGTGGCTGCACACTGACTTCGGATTCTAGTTTGCTCCCCATGCTGCACACATCAGTGTACAAACATTGCAGAGGAACAGTATCCACACCCAAGTGTTCCAATTCCCCAGAAAAAGTTTGAGCTTTTTCCCCCTAAGACTGTTGTGCAGGCATTTCATTCTCTACTCATTGTCCATTGCTGGTTCAGACAGGTATAAAAACTTCACTAGAGGTAGGCAATTATCCTTCGTTTCTAATACTACGGACAAGTGTATCTGTCCTCACATTTCTTTCTTCCAAGACGCATATTTGAGAGTGAACATACAAATTCGTCCTGAGAATCTCCATTGGAAGGCTCTGTCTTATTCTATTTAGGCCAAAATTACGCCCAGGCACAGGTCTTTCTCACCACAGCTGAAGTCTGCTAACTTGTGCTATATTTAAATTCAGAAAATAAGTGAAAGCAAAACTCCCTCTGAGTGGGTAAGTGTATGCCCAAACTGAAAATTCACAGTACAACACTAGCAATTTTCCAAACGAGGATATCATGTCATTAATGTATGTAGAGTTTGTACCACACCAGGAGGAGGGTCAGTTCCACAGCTGTTGCCCAGCACATGCTGCTTGAATGTAGAAGCTTCCAAAAGTTTCAGGAGAGCATTCTCCTGACACCAGCACACCACCCTGACCCTCTTTTTTTTTGCTGCCATGGAATTCAAGTCTCCCACTGCTATTATCCTTTACAGTCCAACACCAACTATGCTCTGGTTCAAATTTCTGAAATCTTGTTCCACACAAACTACTCTGGACATGGGTTCTAAGTAACTAGCAAAAAGTAGTGGCTTGAACTGGGAAGGCTGTATTTGATTTTTGTTTGCTTTGATTATAATTGGAAAATTTAAAATTATAAACGACATTAATTTCTCTTGTATGATGGCGAGGCATTGCGGAGGAGAACACATCTAGTTTCATACTTGGTACGGAAGAGAAATGTGACCAATTAGAAACTAGTCAGCAAAAGGTCAAGGCCCAAGCATGGCACAACATGAGCTGCAAGGGTAGGTGTGGCCTTAGAGCACAAAGGACCAAAGTATTTACTTTTGATAAGGCTTCTTCATCTTTTAGGCCGTAATTGCTAAACCTATTTTTCAAGCTTTGCTTGTAATAAACCCTGTGTTAAATACGTCTGTTATTCTGCTCTGGCAATTCAAGTTAAGTGATAAGTGTTTCATGAAAATTTTACCCTTTTATGTTTGATTTTATGATTTTTTGGTTTTAATATTGTTAATACAAGAACTGAAAGCATCAGTAGAAAGGATCTGCTTCCTGTAACCCCAAAAGAGAGCTATTACCTGAAGCAATGTCCTTGGACAATTTCTGAATTAAAAAAAAAAGAAAACAAAACCCACAACAAACACCACAAAAACACAAACCATCAGCATGAAAACTTTAGTTGAAACAACATCTGTTTTCAAGGACTTCCTCAGTCATGCTGTTTCCCTTGCAAGGTAAGCTGGTGTATTCTGACTCCCCAGGTTGTGGTACTGCAACATTAGGAAAACCCTTCGTGGTGGGCATCTGTTCAGTTGTAGTTCATACACAGGAAATATATTATAAACTCCAGATATGAACTCATCAAGTCATTATTCCTTTAAAATTTGACGGGAAATAAATTAATTCAATATAGTTGTCACTAACATTTTTTTTTTAATTATTGTAACCTGTTCCCGGAGATTCTTGCCACGAGATGTGTAATATTTATATTGAAAAATAAGAAGTATTTACTCTTTGGAAAATAGTTCAGATTAACTGCAAGGAGTTAAAAGTAGTATGTTTTTTTGAACTCTAAGGATTAGCATAATTTGTTCAGCAAGTGTAAAGTACTTACGATTGAACCTAAGCACAAAATATTACTAATGATTAAGTACAAGATTTAAAAATTCTCGGTAAATTGTGGTGCTTTTAAAATGCTGAGGGTGTAAACGTAATAGGGCAGGGGGAAATTTTGCTACAAAATATAGAATTAAAATGCAGTCCCATTGCCCGCTACAATATGCTGCAGGACTTCCCTATAGAATTTCCTTCCTATGGTTATTGCTTTAGGCTCACCCTTCCAATGAAGATCTGAAAGCAGTGAGCTTTCAAATAAAAAGAAAAATTAATTCCCTGCTTTTAATTGGTAAACTTATGTCAACACAACACAAAAAGGAATTAGTAAGTAGTCCAAAATGCTCTGTGATACATACATTTTCTGTTTACATATTTTTCATAGCTGGTGTCTTTTGTTAATTTAGAAATATATATAGCAGATTATTTAACCCCACCAAGGTTCATATATTGTACATGCCAGTTTCACAAACGGAGTTTCACAGGTTTAAAATTAACATATGTTCTACACAGTGTGTTGTAACACATACATTCTACTGTGACAATCCGTTTGCAACCTTTATGTCAAAAAATACAAGGTAAACCATAATAGCATTCTTATTGTAGTAATTTAATTATTTTCAATTCTTTTTTAATTCACCAAGATACTCCTGCTCTGCTGTATTGCAGGGGCTTTTTTGCTTTGTTTTTTGGTTTCATATTTGACATTCCTCTCAGGAACTGACTTATGCTGAATGTGTTTTTCAGTGATAGAGAGATTGCTCCCTTGAGCCAGCACAAATGAAAGCTGAAAACCAGAAATATATGGAACTATCCAAAAGTACTTTTGACTAGTCAGCATGCTGAGTACTCTTCTAATACCTTACTGCACATTCTCTTACAGTCTACTGCAATAAACTGGGCTTGAATGGTTTATGTTCAGTCATTAGTTTTGCTGCTGCCTATCAATAACAGTGCATGAAGTTCTATATTATGTCATGCTGTAGGGATAATGTAACATGACACATCCTAATGTTAAAGGCATGCAATAGTAACAAGCTGCTGCAATACAGACTGGGAAACCGCCTACATGGATATAACCTGACAGGTGCAAGCTTACTTTGCCCAGCCTTAAACTGATGGGACATGAGCCAGCTATAGTCAGGAAACCACCACAAATGTGTTAGTATGGAGATCTCAGCAGCAGTTCTGCATATCAGAACCAGACTTTGTCCATCACGACTGGAGTGAGGCAAATCAAACTTAGCTCTGTAAACATGTTGCTGTCATTACTGGGTCTACATGTAGCTATTTTAATTATTTGGATAAAGTCTACATTTTTTGTTCATGTGTGTCTATTTCCTTACTCCTTGGTTTAAATCAGATTCCTGATGAAAATAATACCCACAACTTCATATTGATTTCACTGTAAGTTTGTATTTTAAAGTCTTTGAAGCCTTGTAAATTACTTTCTGTAAAATGAATGCAAAACAGTGAAATTCTTTCCAACATCATCATGTTAGCTTCCGTTTTACATCATTACTTGCACAGTAAGGAAACAAAAAAACTGACTAAGATGCCAAGTGTAATCCTTCATAAATACCTTCCAAAATATTCACAGTAAGAAATACAATTTGCAAAGTTACAGTAGGAACAAAATTGTAACCACTTTTCTGTGCATGTTTTCTTTCTTCTTTTTTTTCACGTCAGTCTACAGTAGGAACATAAATAAAAGAATTTGGAAATATTTAATTAGAATTCCTTGTGAAAAGCTGGTGCAGGCTAACATGTTATCGTCTCATAGGAAGGAAAGATTAGTGAATAAAACTTCCTAAAATTCCATTTTGTTCATCTGTAGGATTCAGTTGTGGAATTTTCCTTACAGTAAAGTATCATGTTAGCATATCATGCTGGCTGTTTGTCACTTTTAATTCCTCTCACTTCCTCTCTGCCAACTGTTTCAAAGAGGATATCAAAACTAACAAATCCCTGTGACCCCAATACTTTCTTCTCTACCTCTCCTTCATTCTGCCACCTATATCAAAATCTCTCTTTTATTCTTAAAGACACCACTTGTCCCAGTAATTTCATGTACTGTTGCCATCTAACATTTCTCAGACCCAGCTGAAGCTTTTTTTCTCTCTCTTCAGTTTCTTTGTCTTTCTTTTCCACACATTATAATAATCGTCTCAGCAAAAGCAGAGTAAAACCTCAGCAACTTTTGTCAGGGTCTTCTGTCTCACACAATGTCCTTTTGACTCTTCCCCTTACACTCTTACCTTTTGTCAGTGCCTTACTCAGTGGTCTATTCTTCACCCATCTTTCACAGGAGCCAAAGACTGTACCTTCCCTCCTTCTCATTATTTGGCCCAATCTGTTTTAGTGACAGAGATTCACAAACCTTACTCTTCCATTCTACTTTGGCTAGTTGTGGTTTTTTCTGCCCTATTTCTCTATCACCCTGAAATTTCCAGAAGCCCAACTCCTCTCTTTTGTTCCATTCATTCATTCTTTGCCTCCAAAAATGTAAACATCACTCTAATATACTTCCCACTCACTCGGATTTATAATCTGGCTCTCAGACATAATTCTGCCCTCACTTTGAGATGAGAGTCCTGAACCGATTCCAGTCTTTCAGGGGCAAAATCTTCTATTATCAGAGAGATGATAAATGAGCAAGAGTTACACATTACCAACTGGCAGGTGATAAAGCCATCAAAAATACAGCAAACAAGATTTGCTAAGGCAGCTCTTTCCGGTTCCCAGATGTTGCTGAGTTCCTCACTCAGTGGTAGTTCGTCACCCTTGCTGGTTGCAGGGACACTGTCTCCAAGAGTGACAGGTTCCTGCAAAAAACTCAGTCAATCCCTTTTTCTTCATTTTAACCACAGGCTGCAAGCTGACCAAAAATGGTCCCTGTGTTTTTTTCCTCCTTCTTCTTATACAAGAAATTCCAGTTTCTGTTACTCTTCCACTCATTTCACAGTAAATCTAGAAGCCAATTTTTGGTACCAAGTTTGCTAGCATATAAATAAATTAATTGGGTTAAAGTAAATTGAATTAAAGTGCAGCAAAGAACAAGCCTAGATAAGAGAATTATGCTCGCAGTGGCTCTCTTTGCAGAACTGGAGATTGTGCAACCAAACTGCGGAAAATTCTTTGTAGAATTTTGGCTGCAGATAGAGGCCAGTTGGATTGAGCTGAATCTTTGAAAGAGTATATAGCTTATTTTAATGCAGAAATTCTTTAATCCTGAATACACATTTTGAACCTGCTCAGCTGTTTTAGGATAACTTTTTAAGTTAAGGTTTGCTTTCTATTCCTAGTGTGCTGTTGCAAATGTATAGGTATATATTCTGAGATTATTATAGGTAATCAAGTCAGTTGGAATAAAATGCTAATTATGTTGGGACACAGCTGTACTATATGTATATACACAGATAATTGAATTTATATTTCACCTAAAGGAAATTCTCCGTGCAACAAAATATGTTAGACTGAACACGTTAATTAGAAATCAGAAGGAAAAAAAAAAAACAATTCCCTTCATTCTAACTGTGGCTTAGAGAGACAATTTTGCAAAGTTCTAAAACCTCCTTTTAACACCAGAGCACTTCTTATCTTGTTGCATAGATTCTCCATAATCATGCTCTCATTTACAGGCCTGACATAACTGATTTCACCAGAAAAGTTGTCCGTTATTGGATGGCAGGAGATAAACCCATCAATAGGTGTAACAAACAAATAAGAACTACTTGAAGAGTAATGTTATCCTATATCTGTCAGGAAGTATGAGCAAATGACCAAGAGTTTATCATATTTGCAAAGATGATGACTGTTTGGAAGTAGATTTTTTTTAAATTCTCCTTTTAAGGTAGTTTCTTTAATCTAGAGATGCAGCAGTGAATTTGACTTTTTATAAATGGTACATTTTATCGAGAATATGGTAAAACATTTTACCAAGTTATCTCCCTCTTAAGACTGGAAATTATTTTCCCCTCTCATTTCCAATAACATGCCAGTATTTGCAGTCACAAAGAGATGGTGGTTTTGCTCTTCTTGCCCCTTCCCTGCAAGACAATGGATATATATGCATATGTATATAACCATATATATAGCATGCATGTACTTAAACAAGCAATTTACTTTGTCTTCTTTTTTAAATGTGTTTTATGTTCCAAACATTTTTGCCTATGTACCATGGGTGGTGATCAGTTTAAATGTACAGTATAATATTTCAAAAAAGTAAAAACAAAGTTTCAGGAATAACAGCTAAATTAGGACACGGATAATTTTTAAGGTTTTTTTTTTTTCTTACATTCAGTTTTAAATAGTCCGATAGCTTTTTATCCAGACAGTTTCAAAAAAATATTTAATTACTTATTTAACATTTCCCCAAAAATTTCTCTGTAAGTAAAATGGGCTCAACACCCTCCACCCCACCTCCATCCCAACCCCCTTTCCCTGTAGACCAAAGCAAGTCTTCTTTACCACCAATTATACTGGGCTTCTCACAGGACAATTTTCTCACTCTATACTTGGGATTTACATATCTTGCCTTTTCCTAATGACAAGCCTATCGGTGTTTTGTTGTGAAGTCATTATGGTCCTGATGCCTATTTTTGACCACATTCTCATGTTCCTCCTATATGGGCTTTAAATGACAAATATCCATCACTCTATTTGTAGCATACCTGTAGTTCTCTTCAAACTCCAGATCGAGTGTTGTCATGGTATTCTCTGACACTCGAGCCATCTTTGTAGGCAAGGTATATAACTGATTTGCCTTAAGCTGAAGAAAAAGGCTTTAGAAATTCTCTCCCTCTGCCTTTTCTGAATTGTTGTCATTTTTTTGTTAATCGTTGAGTCCCACTGTCTCTTTCCATTTGTATAGACTTTAGTGTCCTGTGGGGGGAGGGAGTATGCACATGAAGTTATATTTATATAAAATTATATCTATGGACCCTTCTAAGATCTGCCAGCTGAGACGGGAGTAGCCAACAAAAGTATCTATGTAAAACTTGGTACAGAACATGACTTCTAGAATCTCTGTAATCAAAGGTATATTCATAGAACCTCACATGTTTCTAACAGAAACAATTCAGGAATCTCTACTGTAGAGGTATGAGTTAGAGTGCATTATATTTGAGGAATTGGTAGTAAGGATACAAAGGTGGGCCAGCCTCTGCTAGTGGTTTGGGTGGTGGTTTCAGTGAAAGCTATGTTTGATTTGTGCTGGGAGGTGCTGGCTGCTGGTGTTGTAGATATTGCCCCTGTAATCTGTCTCTTTCTCACTCTCTTTCTTTTCCCTTCCCTCTTTTTCCTGTTTCCTTTTCTCTCTCTCTCTCTACCTCACATTTACTGTTAAATAAAATCCATTCTATTCACTTCAGCATATCGTCTCATTTGCACCTTAATTCAGGCAGAGGCATCTCCCTAAAATCAAAATAATCAGATCTTAACACTATCTTGATACATTCTGTAAGAATTTCACTGTAATAAATTTGTAATTACCAAAGCCTTCACATGTTCAGAAGAAACATATTTTAGAAATGTAAGGCAGGGCCACTTAAGAAAACTGAGTCAAATTTATTGTAAAGGGCCTGTTTTTTATGCCTCCACTCTCCTCCTTTAGAATTATCACTTCTATTCTGAAATGCCATGGAGCTGAAGACTTGTACTACTTGGTATATACCTGTAATGCAGTTATCTTACAAAACCAAGATAACAAGTTACAAAGCAGCAAATACTGGAAGAGATAGGATTAGTAAATCATCTTGTTCCAATAAAAACGTATTTCTCACTGGCTTCCAGAAGATGGTAGATTATGCTTTCATGTAACAATTACATACTATACATATACGTTTATATAGTATCCATAAAGTTATATACAGTGTAATATATATAAATAACATCATATAGAGAGAGTGTGCATTATTATTATATGTAATACTACAGAGAAAAAAATACAGCTGTGAGGGACAGGTCTGATTAAATTCTGAAGCTATATGTCTTATACAGAAAGATAATGTTTATGCATAAATTAAACATTATCAAAGCTGTCGTTTTGGTGTTCTTCATGGTAACTGTTATATGGATGAAAAAATACAGTTAGAGAAGTTACAAAAAAAGAAAGGAAAGATTTCCTGCAAAATAGGAATCTTTCTTTGAAGTTACTTGTGAAGGAGAGTCTAGACAGTAACATGAAGTGTTTAATGACATGTACTTAAACAAAAGCTTAGAAGAGTAATTGGACTCTTTATGCAAACTTTATAAGATCCTTTCCCCTCTCTGTCTCCAATCTTTCAAAAATCATGGCTTAACTCCACTCTCCATTATGTCATGTGCCACAGGGACTTCAGATGATTCCTTCTGTGCTTGAGATTTCAAACAGTATTTTATTTTATGGTCAGATAGAAAAGTGGGGGAAATATAAACAAACACATGTAAATGTCATTGTTACATTGTTCAGTTTGTTTTCTTTATCTATTTAACAAGTAGAATACATATCAAAGTAGATTCGAGTATTATTTTCTAAGTAATATCTTCTAAAGTATTTCATGAAAAAAGCCTAACTTTTTCCCACCAGGAATAACTATTGACTGATTTCCTTATCTCTATAAGCAGTTCTTTCCAGGAAGGCAGGAGGTTTTCAAGATGGATACTACTTTTTTTACTGCTAATAATTAAAAGGCACAGATATACACATCTATCTGTAATACCTTTTTGCAAAAGAAAAAAAAAGGTCAAATTTTAAAAGGGACATAGCTAGCCTTAAATTCTGTTACTGTCTGGATAATGTCTGACAAAAGGACAGAGTGCCTGTCTATTCCATATCAAAAGTGAAGAGGTGAAAATAACTGCACCTAATCCTGTCAGTTACCTGAAGATGAATAAGCTGAGAGGCTGAGAACCCCTTCCAGCAGCGCCATTCAATTTAGAGCAGTGGAAGGTTTCATTGAAACTCTAACAGGTTTTATAAAGTCTACAGAAGTGTGACTTTGTTGACATCCTTTTATATTCAGTGAGGAATATTCATGTCTGAAGTTATGCGTCACTGATTACTGTGTGAATGGGGTTATCAGTCTCACAGATACTCACAGAAGCCAGGCAGTAATCCCAAGGAAATGCCATTGTTTTTATTTAATTAACAATTTTTATTATGTCTTGTAACTGCCTTATAACCAATGTTGTCCCCATAAGGACTTTCTGCCTTCTCAAAGAAAAATAAATTTGCATTATTTATATATGTGAGTGAAGCCCCTGCCCCCAAAGTCCTTTGTATGTGAATGGATTTCTGTACTCACATGCCCACATTTATCCCACAGCTTCTGGATTTTGGCCAGAAATATTCTCCATTTGTGGAGGTGGCAAAGATACTTTTTAATAGTATGTGTCACAGATTTGGCATTATTTCAGTTCTAGAATTCTGCAATTTGCAGTATAAAGCTTGTGATACATGTACACCTGCATTCGGTGACACAAAGGCACTGCACACTGTATCCAGATCTTGTGAACCCTACAGACTGTAAATTAAATAATTTAATATTTGAATTTTAGACTGGGCAGTATTTTCTTTGGTTAGGACAGCAGTTTTCTGATTAATGTTTTTAATTTTAAGCAATGTCTAATACATACAATAATAAAAGTGACAGTTCAGCTTATAATGAGTTAAGGATGTTTCTGAGAATACACAAGAGGTTTTTAAGAGACTTCCAAAGTTTATTTTTACAGAACAGAAGCCCACAAATTAATGCAAATACATTTTTTTTCGTATTTTACTATGTTCGTGTATCCCTAGCTTTAATAATCTCAACATTGCATTATGAATAGTGCTTGAGCTTTCAAGGCTGTATTCCAGTTAAAATAGTAAAATAACATTAAAAAAGCAAAATAACATTTGCAATCAGCTGCAGTGAGAATTAGAAGGAAAGTAAGACATTCAGGATTGTTAATGGTACAGTTTTGTGGAAGTTAATAACAAAAATACATCTACTGAAAGAATGTAAGTGTCCTATATATGCACACCACTCTTTTTTATAACTCGCGCAGCTTTGATGGATGTCAGCGGTGCTGCTCGTCATACACAGAACCCAAAGGTCCCATTTGGACCCAGTTTACAACTTTCTCTATTGACCCACTTTTTCTGACATGGGAGGAGGAGGAGCAGCCACAATCCTTCTCACTCTTGTGTTGGCCTTAACTGATGTGGAGGATCTCTGTTCTTTGAGGTGGAGCATGGGATTGTCCTTAAGTTTTCATTCCAACATCTGTTTCTGTCCAGTGCCAAGTGGGTGAAATGAATCTCCTGCAGTACAAATAAATTTCTTGAAAACAGTTGTCCAATAAAATTTTTCTTTTTAGTACTGTTGGTTTACAAAACCAGCTTTTCAGATGTTAGTCCTTTTCATCAGAGTTCACAGATAATGTCAGGAAACAAAAGCCTGTGTCAGTGGAGATTGTACCTTGTGGAAGTAAATGTATTTAATGTGGGGTGGAGGGCAGCCTTGATCCTCATGAAGAGGTAAACACAAATAAATGCCCACTGTGTTTTTTTTCTGTTTTCTCTGGCTGACCTCCACTGATGTAGCTGAGCTTTCCTCTTCTGATATTTTCCAGGTTATATAAAAAGAGAATTTTTGTTTTGGCCTCTCAGCTGAAATGATGAAACATAAAGCCTGTTTTCAGGCCGTGGGAGCCTGATGGATGTGAAACAGCTGGTGGGCTGCAACTGGGCTCTGAAAGGAAGTCTGAGAGATGCAATTGGTGCTGTGCTTAAAAGTGAAAGATGAATAAATTTTTCTGCTTTAGACAGATGTATAAAAATCTGCACAATGTAAATTTGCTGATTCAAATACTTTTGAGAAGATATATAGAGATGATGTAGTGGAATGGAACATTAGAATTAGGTATTTTCTGGTAAATAAAACTGGCATCTAACATACAAACAGAGCAATATGTTAAAAGAACTGTGATATTTTTGCTTTTTAAATATCTGGTATCTGAGCTAGCCTGTGCTGCAAAGAACTGAGGTATGCAGATCTTGCCAGGAAGAAAAAAACAACAAAGCAAGTTACCAGGAAAGAAATGAGCAGTGGAGAGTGAAACATTTGATATGAAGAGGACAGAAAGTGGAAGCCTGTGATGCAGCAAAGGAGTGGTGAAAGAAAATGAGGAAAAGCACAGCACAAAACCCAAGAAAAGGCAGCATTTTAGTGGCCTAGATGCAAATAACACATTGCTGTCTGTTGGTTTTTCTAGCAAGATAAAAACAGTTTTCCTATGAGGCTGATTTCATAGAGAAAGGAAAGTAACAGTATATTATGAGGGAACGCCCTAAAAATGAAGAGCTCACATAGCTTTAAGAGCAACAAAAATTATTTATGGAGCAAGTGGGGCACAGGTAAGATTTCTTTTTCTAGAGGGGAAAAGTTTTCAAACAAAAACATAGAGAGAAAAATATTACTTAGAGAATAATGGATCATGCAAGAAATAAGCATAAAATTATATAATTTTATCTCAGATTTATTCTGAAATAAAATTATATAATTTTATCTCAGATTTATTCTGAGACTACTTCAGAATATTCAAGTCCAACAGGCAGGTTAGAAATACAGAATTGTTGACTAAGAATTTCTCTTGAAAAATTTAATCCAGGAGGTAAACTCAAAATTCAGCTGTAACTACATCTTTCATTCAGGGAAGTAATTCCGTGACTTGCACACCGGTTTCCTACAGAAAATTGAATTTTGATTTGTATTAAGGTTTTATTAGTTCATAATGTCCCATTTTCACTGGACATAGAGAAACAGTTTCTAGGAACAACCTTGTAAGTGGGACTGAACCTTAAAGCATGACAATGGGTTAAGAATTCTCCAAAAATATTTCTCCTCTCTGGATTCTGTGTGTGACACAATCATGGTACGTCTTCTTGAGAGGGCATGGATAGCATCTCATCTGTCTTGGTGTCTGAGTTCCTGAGACATTTAGTAGTGTCTTATTTTGAAAACTTTATCTTCTCATCAAACTGGTTAAGAGTAGCCAAGAAGTTAAAAAGTTCTTTTGTGGACACTACAAAACAAGTATCAAGGCATTACAATCAAAACCCCTAATTTCCTGTAATTTGTTTGGTCATTTTTGTAGGTAAAAAAAAAAAATTATTCTCATCATAAAGAAAATAGAAGATTAAAATAAGAAAATAAGGGGGGGCATATTTTGAGCACATTTATGTAGTTCCTGTTTACTTAATGGAAAAAGTCCGACTGCATGCTGACTGGAGCTTGAACTGTGTCTGTCCTGTGCATATTGTGTTTACAGCAAATAGTTCACTTAGAATTCTTACTTTTGGTTTAAAAAAGAAACTTTAATATATTGCATTCCCAGCTTTCTAGCTTCATAGGTGTCATGTAGCTGAAATAATACAGTAACTGTTAGACATGTATTTTAGAAATTATCTGAATATGGTTTATATATTCTTCATACAATGCAGGAAATTAAAATCTAAATAAGGTAAATTCTGTGAATATGCAGGAAATTATCCTTATGTTTCCTGTACATGACTTTACTAGTAGTATTGTTGGAGTGAATGCTTATATTCATATTGCATGGTTCTCTTTTTATTTAGGGAATTATATTTTTTTTCTATAATGCTGCTATATAATACTGGGCAGTTGTAGCACTGACTGGAACTGGTTTAAAATATTATTTAAACTTGCTTTGAATGATGGACCAGGACACAAACGGTGCTCAAAGGTGGGTGTAGCAACTAACGCGTTGCTGGAAAAGGGAGCGTTCCGTTTTCTCTGGGAGGCAGAGCCGCGCCGCGCACCCTCGGGGCTCTGGCACCGGGGGTGCCGCAGGCGGGGCAGCGGCGGGGCCCGAGGGGAATCCCGGCCGGCCCCGGGGCTGCGGGCTGCCCTGAGGCGGCCTCTCCAGCTCCCTGCGCGCTACGGTCCCGGGTGGCACAGCTGCCCCGCAGCCGCGCCTCGGGAAAGACAATGGGAGACTCCGGCCCGAGCACTCGCCCATGCCGTGGCTCCGGATATCCCTCTGGCTGTTAAAGTCAAGATGTTTTCCCAGCAAGCAAGGGGTGGACGGCGGCACCCACACCTGGGATCCCTTCGGTGCACCGGCACCTGGATCCCTCCGGTGGCCCCCGCAGCCACACGTCGCTCCTGACCTGGCCCCGAGCCCTGCGTCCGAAGCCCTTTGTGGGTGTTACTGTCTCCTGGAGTGTGTTTGCCTCCTTGCGTTGTTCTGAAATCATAGGTGCTTGCTTGCACTTTCAAATACCGGGTTACCTTTCCCTATCCAAAATTCACATAACTGCTGGGCTTTTATAGACAGGATCGCTCAAATTCCTGCAAAAACTTTGGCAACTACATTACTCAGTCCCATTTCTCCTCAAGGTTACTGACAGAGCAAAAGAGACAAATGGAGGGAATATTTCCTCAAATTTTGCAGTAGAGAGCTTGGCATGTTAAGGTAAGTAACTAATGAGAGGAGACTTGCTCTGCTGCAGCAGGGTACCAACCAGAGTCTGAAACGCTCCTTTCAGCTGTAGGTTCCTCTCAGCAGCCGATCATACTATACGAGACACTGCAGAGACATGAGGCAGTCAGGTTTGGTGGGTTTGTCCATCAACTCAGGTTCAAACCACCACATCAGGTAAGGGATTTTATGTCCTGAAATGTCTCAGAAGACTGAACTGAGGACAATCCTTAAAGCCCTTTGAGCATTTCTGGAGGAAAGTGTAGGTATGCAAAAATATATAGTACAAAGTAGTGGTGAAAATAAGCATGTTTTATCAAAAGAATCATAATAATGATTTGGGTGTGTATGAATTGCAGCCAGTTTAAACACAGGCAAACAGATTGAATTTTTATTGTTGTGAATACAGAACATATTCTCATTTATATTCCTTGATTGAAAATCATTATTACTTTGCCTATAATTGCCATAATTTATCACATTGTTGAAATTTGCCAGTAATATGGTACTATTTGTCTACAGTTCCGCTCTAATTGCACATAATTAATTATTCACTTTGCTCAATTGCTAATTGCCTTTTAACATACACTTAAATATAAACATAAAAATACCACTTCAAAGAGAATAGAAACGTAATTTGTTAAACTTTTTATATCTGTTATAATTGTGGCTTCATAGAGTGAGAGATTGGTATAAGTGTTACAACAGTAGATCATGACTTAGTAAATTATGAGGCCCTTGTTGGGCACGGAGGTGAACACTGTCAGCAAGGGTGAGGAAAAATGCTGAGGTAGTTAGTGCCTTCTTTGCCTGAGTCTTTAATGGAGAGATCAGGGCAATCAGTTCCCTAAGCTGGTCAGGGAACAGGGACAGGGAGCAGAATAGACCCCCTGCAAGGCAGGAGGAAGCGGCTAGTGACCTCCTGTGTCACTTAGACTATGGGGCAGCAGGGATTCACCTGAGGGTACTTACAGAGCTGGTGGAAGAGCTCACCAAAATACTCTTCTTCATTTGTCATTAGTCCTGGTTAACTGGGGAGGTCCCACATGACCAGAGGTTGGCCAGTGTAATGCCTGCCTACAAGAAAGGTTGTAAGGAGGATCCAGCGAATTACAAGCCTGTCAGCCTGACTCCAGTGCCAGGGAAGGCTAGAGAACAGATGAGTCCAATCTGGCATGTACGGGACATCTAGGGGATCTGTCAAGGCTAGCTAGCATGAGTTTCGGAAAGGCAGGTCCTGTTTGACCAACGGGATCTCCCTTTATGACCAGGTGGCCCACTTACTGGATGAGGGAAAGGCTGTGGACGTTATCTACCTGGGCTTCAGTAAAGCCTTTGATGCTGTCTCCCACAGCATTCTCCTGGAGAAGCTGGCAGTCCACAATTTGGACAGCTGCATAGCTCATTGGGTTAGAAACTGACTAGATGGCCAGGCCCAAACGGTGGTGGTGAATGGAGCTGCATCCAATTGGAGGCTGGTCACTAGTGGTGTTTCCCAGAGCTCAGTTTTGGAGCCAGTCCTGTTTGATATCTTTATCCATGTTCTGAATGAGGGGATTGAGTGCATCCTCAGCAGGTTCACAGACAGCACTATGGTGGGTGGGAGTGTTGATCTGCTGGAGAGCAGGAAGGCTCTGCAGAGGGATCAGGAAACACTGGATTGATGGGCCAAGGTCAATTGTATAAGGTTCAGTAAGGGGAAGAGCCGGGTCTTACAGTTGGGTCACAACAACCTCCTGCAGTGCTGCACACTGAAGGAGGAGTGGCTGGAAAGCAGCACAGTGGAAAAGAATCTGGGGTTGCTGATCAACAGCCAGCTGAACATGAGCCACTGTGTGCCCAGGTGACCGTGAAGGCCAATGCCATCCTGGCCTTTGTCAAAAATAGTGTGGCCAGCAAGACCAGGGCAGTGATTTTCCCCCTGTACTCAGCACTGGTGGTTTCACCTTGAGTCCTGTGTCCAGTTCTGGGCCCTACACTACAAGAAAGACATGAGGTGTGGGAGTATATCCAGAAAAGGACAATGGAGCTGGTGAAGGGTCTGGAGCACAAGTCTGATGTGGAGTGGCTGAAGGACCTGGGGTTGTTTAGCCTGAAGAAGAGGCTCAGGTGAGAGCCTCTTCTTCACGTTACTGATTTTTACAATTACCTAGGAAAGGAGGGTGTAGCAAGGTGGGGTTCAGTCTCTTCACCCGGGCAACCAGTGACAGGACAAGAGAAAATTACATCAGGCTGTGCCAGGGGAGGTTCAGATTGGACATCAGGAAGAATTTCTTCACTGAAATGGTGGTTAAACATTGAAATGGGCTACCAAGGAAGGTAGTGGAGTCAACATCCCTGGAGGTGTTCAAGAAACGGCTGGGTGTGGCACTGAATTCCAGGGTTTACTGGTGTTCACCCAAAGGTTGGACTCAATGATCTTAGAGGCCTTTTACAACCTTAATGGATCTTTGATTCTATAAATCCAGATGCTTGGTTTCTATACACTTGAGTGTACTTCAAAGCTACATAACCAGGTGAATTATAGTGTATGAGGTGACAGTTTATCAGAGGAATAATCAAAAAATCTGGTTTAAAATATCAATAATCTCGTTCTAACCTCTCTGCAAATACATTCGTTATTGTCCTGAAGCTGAAGAGGGAAGGCCTCAACTTTGGCACACCACCACTTGATAATAAAAGACTGGTCTGCAGCACTGTCAGAGCCTTGGTTTTGCCCTTTCTTGTGAAGGGATCTTGTATGACTGTAGAGAAAGCAAAACACTTAATACTTCCTCAGTGTATCAGCAAGTAGAAATAAGAGTGTATGATATAGCTCAAAATGACACCTTTAAATGCAACTTATAACACCATGCTTAGAAAGAATCCAGTAACAGTCTAAGCATAAGAAAATCTTAGCATCATAGTAGAAATCATTTTCCTGAATTCAGCAGTCTCTAGAACTGAGAAGTGTCTCTCAATCAAGTAGTTATTAAAATCCAACATATACCTGTTAGTCCTGGTGCATATTTGTGTGCATGTAAATATATGCATATATGTATATGCATGTATGTGTACATTCCTAGACCAGCAATTGGGAATAAATTTGAGAGTCTAACGGATCTAGAATTAGTATGCTGCACATCAGTAGTTAGTTTGCATTACTAGCATGTCTCAGATTTTAATAGGGGCTGTTGCAAAAGAGCTAGTTGACAAATTTGGGGGGATTAATTACTTTAAAAATACAATACCCATGTATTTGTGTTTTATCATAATTATTTTGAGAAAAATACTAACTGTAGAAAATAAGTTAATGGACTTATAAGTGGACATGAACAAACTGTACCTCAAAGATGGGTGCAGCTCACTTAGGATTCAGAATGCCATCCCATTTTCATTCTCAGTATGAACTGAGTTTGTATTGTACAGTACATAAATGATTGTCCTAGACTTTTTAAAAGGCAATATGTATTAATATTTTAAACTGAAGTAATTGCTTCTTGTTCAGCAATGGGTTTCATTTATGAGTGTTTGTCCCTAGCAAATGGAAAGTATGGTTAATCTAAGTTAAAAATGGATTCTTTAAATAGCTCTAATTGCGTTCTGTTTATATTTGTATGTTTTAGACTCTTAAGATTTAATCAGTAGCAGTTCTAACAAACCATAATGTTTATTAGCTGGTTTTAAATTATTCTTACGGATGATAGCTCAATGAGAAAATAAATGATGATTTGCCTACTATGAAGCATGGTAAATAAAAGATGGACCTGCACAGAAAAGAAAAATTACATATTATATCACTTGATTTTTTTATTAGAAATACAGACAGAATAGAAGAGAACTTGAAACAGGAGAGGGAACAGCTTCCATTTCTAATTTCGCTTATGCAGATTCTTTGTAATTTTGCATGCTTGTTTGATTGGATCTAAACTTCGGAGGGTTATTGCTCTTTTAACTTTATTTTGCATCAATCATAACAATTTGTTACTAGATACTGGCACTTTTGTAGATGCTATTAACTTTGTGCTCCCAAATCATACTTTGTATAAGGATCAGGTATGAAATTATTTCTGAAGCCTCTGTTTTATCTTGCCTAAATACCATGCAAGTAAGGAGATGAATTAATAGATATTGAGAAAGTTTTTTTCAATAAAGTGTTCATATCAATAGAGAGACAGTGCAAAGTATATAATAGAATAAAGTGATAGTCTGAAATCCTTTAATTACACCTATCTAAATAATGCATAAGGACAAACTGAAAACTAATTATCTTAGGTCTAATATTATATTATGTTTAATGAGATCACTTTTAAAAAATAAACCATTAAAATATTTTACATCAAATACTTTGAAATGCAGTACTAAAATATATTAAATGTTGAAAGGTAGAAGAAAGTATCAGTTCTTTTAACTAAAAAGTAATGAATCCAAAATGAAAATGTGTCTGGATTATATTGGTGTTATACATCTCTAGGCATTCAGGGTAGAGTTCTGCTGTTCATGGTAACCAAAACCTGGTTACTTAAAGACATGGAGCCAAATTCCCTGGTTGGATTTGCAATGTTCTTGTGATTTCTGGAAACAGGTTAGAAAGAGGCTATTTCAGAACACGTTTGCCTGGAAGTGCTCCAAAAGGTTGGTCTGTTCAGGATTATCAAAATACCCTGCCAAGAAATGTCTGACGTACTGTGTGTGATCCCAGGAAGGTGGGGGTGAGTGGGCAGGGTGTGCCAGCTCCAGATTATCTGAATTCTTCCCTAAAGGGAGTTGTCAGCAGTTGTCAGAGTTGTATTTGCCTTTTTTTTTTAATATGATTTTATTAATGTAGCTGAATTCTATCAGTCCAAAAATGGGCAGTGGTACGATATGTTTGTTTAATGTTTCCAACTGATTTTCTGTGGAGTAAAGTCTTGCAGTCATATTATGCATTTGCGGATTTCTCTCCATTCTCTTCCACCTCCTCAATAACTTTAAAACACAAATGCTTCAACTAAATTTGACAGGGGCTAGAGGTCTCAAAAATACTTATGTTCTTACAAGCTCCAGGAAAAAAAGAGCACATATAACCTCTGAGTGCCCTGTTAGACAGAAAATAGGCAACAGGAGATTAATCCCGGTTAGACACTGGAGAATCCATTTAGGGGGAAAAAGGCATTACAAACCTCCTAACTGCAAAGAAACAGAGTTTCTACTGCCTTAAACAGCTAAACCAATGAGTCACAATCACATGAAAAACTGATTTTTTTTTTCTGGTACATTAGAATTAGTGTGTTATGAACATTTAGAGGAAAAGAATACCTCTGAGTTGGTTAAAAAATTTAATGTTTAATTCTAATCTTTTCCCTGGTGATATTGAAACCACTTTGAAATATGGATTTTTTTACAATCTCTAGACCTATTCTGTTTCTGTTGCATTTACAGTGTACTCAGTCATTAAATGGAATAGCACTTTTCTCTTTGTTAAGCTTATTTGATTGCAAAAAAAAACCCCAGGTTTAATAAAATATAACTTTGAATTAGTTGATTAAAGCCAAGTCTCTTAAAATATGTGATTTCCCTCTGTGGTTCAGGTAATCTTTTCTTATCTGATCTAGTGTTGTTCAAAGCCTTATGGAGATTTCCAAGTTACCAGTAGAATATAAAATTAATTTCCACAAATCTATTTTACTTTAATTTCTCCTAATAAAATGGTAATCTTCTGATTGTAAAGTAAGGGTTTGCCTTTGTGTATACGAATATTCTTGGGTTTCTCACTGGAAGTTAACCATGGCACTGAATTCTCTCCTCTTAAAAGAAATGCTGCCAGAAGGTTAAATAATACAGTTTTAGATATTTATGTCTTACTTATTCTCAATCACAGAAAAGATTAATAAAAGGCAGTATTACAAAAACAATTAGATTGTGTTCTCTTCTACTTTGGGGAGAGATTTTTACTTACAATGAATAGGAAAATTCAGCCAGGATTCTCTCACTAAGATGACAGTGGTTGTAGGGTTGAAAGAGCTCAGCTTTGCTCCTGTAAATAAATATTCATGGAAGATTAGGACATTATATATGCTTCTTAAATTTAGCTTTGAATCTAGTTGCCAGTTATGTTGACGCCAACACCTCCCAAATGTGAAAGCCTCAACCTTGTTCAAACATGATTTTAGAAATTTATTCATCCTTTATACGTCAGATTTTTTTTTCCATTATAGTAAAAGTAAAAACTTTCCAGCTTTAAAGACGTACATGGAATACCAAAGGTTTGGCCCGAAGAAAACAACACCTCCTGCTCAGGAAGACTCTGGCCTATAAATTTCTGGAGTCTAACCACATTATCTGGAAAAAGTAAATCTTTACAACTGCCCTATTTATGTCCAATACTGGAAGCAGAACTTTGGGCTAGGTCAAGTGTTAGTCTAAAATATTGCACCTGATTTTATATTGTGTTTCATGGTCAGTATCTCAAAGTCTGTTGCTTTCTGAATAAGTCTAATGACATTCCAAATCTCATTGCAGAAGACAAAATCAGAAATCTAAACCTACTGGGAATGCCTTAAACAACAGTTCTCCATTATTTCAGGGATAGTCTTTCTCACTCTGTTCATGTTGGAACTGTTACACGTTGTATAAATAGTGTTATGATAAATAGGGAAGAATGATTGCCTCAGTGGGTGTGGTACTCAGTTGAGGTGTTCGGTCTTATTTAAGGGGAGAGAGAGAGGAATTTAAGTCCTTGCCATATGGTTCCCTCAATCATTGTCCTCCTTTATGGTTTTGACAATCAATTCCATTCTCTAGAAATTTTCTATCTGGCATCAGGTCAGATTTCCTGGTATAGGTGATAGTTGTTTCCCAACACAGGCAAGGTGCAGTTTTCAAAGACTTAGAGGAAGAATGAAAATCCCTTTGGATCTACTCCTATTTATTCAGAAAAAGAAATTACAAAGGATTGATTAAGATTAAAAGTGTTAACTCTGGGAAAACATGTATGGGGAGGAGGAAACTTCTTGAATCTTCTGAAAGTATTGTGGGATGTCACGGCACAAATGTGGGAGGCGTGATAGTGGTTGGCATGATTGAAAAAAGGAGAGGTGGCAAAGAATATGCAGCGGTCATGTATGCCATTTAGCTTAATATCTGTAAAGATCCTAAATATGCAAAACAAACAGTACAATATTCTTCTGTCTCTAAGGACTTCTATCTAATACACACGGAATATAGACAGACACCTTTTTCCAAAATTATGATTGCATTGTTCCCCTTTACATTTAATTTTTTAAAATAAATTCTGTGTACTCAAGGTCATATTTTTAAGTATGTCCTCCATGCCATTGCCCCCAATGACCGATGCTCATGGATTCTGTATTGACTCACATGATGACACTTTACCATATTGCTGTGTTTCTGCGACCCACCTTGGAAATTACATTAGCTCACTATAGATTTTGCACAGAAGATCAAACAGATTTAAATTTATGCATATGCCCTGTGATTCTGGGGATGTTTTCCTCTTTTGTTTTGCAAACATGACATTTGCTTTCTAGTCCCCCAGCTTGAATAGATTTTGCAGTTTGAGAAGAGCAGTGAGGAAAACATGGCTGTATTCCTTACCAGTTCTTTCCAATGGTTCTTTCTTGTGTTGTTCTTTTTCTTTGTCCTATGTTGTAGAATCAAATCCTTCATCACCAAGATTAGAAATAACTAAAAATTCTTCATTTTGACTGGACAGACACTGCTATGCGAGAGTTATTTGCCTTTTAAAATACTTAACTGCATACAGTTAGTACTCCTTGCCATATTTGCCTGCATTCATAAAATTGTGAGTGAAAAATGTTACAAGACAAAGACTTATTTTCAGCATTTTAGAAAGCTGTTCGAATAGTGCATTGATAACAACTCAGCAGGTGGAGGTCCCTTGTGATTCCACCATTCAAGAGAACTTCTTTCATATATGATTAATTCCAGGATCCATTTAATCTACCACATTATGGTGGTCAATTTGGGGCATCTGTGCTGATGAAAATGACTTCTGATTGTACCTAAATGGCTTTTACATGCAGTGCTCCATGCCAGTTTACTCTCTAGTTCAAAGTGAGATAAAGTAGAGTCCATATTCTGGATAGGGTTTTTTTTTCCCTGGTTAGCAAATCAGACTTTATATCTTATATCAAATTAGCTGGTTTGTAATGTCTGATTTAGAAATATTCCTAGATACTTCTGGGTATTTTTCCTTTAAAAATTAGACCAGTGGCTTTTTGATTTTATTTATCATCACTTTTTCTACAGTACATATTAACATTAATCTCTGCATTACTAAACAAATGATCCATCATTTACATCTTGGCTCAAATAAGCATGTACATGTGCAGAAAAACAGATGCACTGGCCAGAGAATTTCGTAGGTTCTGTTTTAGAAATGGGCTGCATGAAGAGAGTTTCTTTAAAGCCAGCGTGTGTTAGAGATTCTGCCTTATTCCTCGCTTCCTAGACTCTGAAATTCACCTTTCAACTGATTTGCAGTGTGCCGGCCATCTGTGTGTGAACTGAATTGCTACCTCGGCCAAGAGACAGATTGTAAAATGACTCTGTAAGGATTAAGCCCTGGGTGACTACCTGATAGAATGATGCAGTCGATCTTAACTGAGAGATTCATCTGATATCACTCAAAAAAAAAAAAAGGGGGGGGGCGGCGGGGGTGGGAAGAGAGAGGTAGATTTAAACTTAGCTTCCAGCTTTACTTATCTAGTAGTAATTCACACACATTTTCCCCGGGAGATTGTTACAGTCTCTCAGGTTTCTAAACAAATCATGATTCTGGTTGCCACTCTGTCTAAGGATTGGGAAAAGAGGGAAGAACGAAAGGAGTGTTTTATGATATCTTTTTGAAATTAGTGGAGGAATTGATACTGTTATGTTTTCTTTAATTTATATTTTAGACATAAATAAACAAGTATTGTGAATTAATAGAAAGGTACATTAAACATTAATAAAAATGTTTAATTGTTCAGAAACTCTAAGATGACATTAAAGATTAACATTTTCCTTTATATGATAATGACATCTGGAAGGCGTGAAAAGATCACAGAAATGTGGACATTAAGTCGAGTAGGATTATTTTCTTAGCTGCTATTAGTGGATTGACAGTCTGTGATGAAAAGTTAGAATTCCATCTCAAGAATAGTTAATAATAGTACATTGAGAACCTTCTTTTTCTGNGGCGGGGGTGGGAAGAGAGAGGTAGATTTAAACTTAGCTTCCAGCTTTACTTATCTAGTAGTAATTCACACACATTTTCCCCGGGAGATTGTTACAGTCTCTCAGGTTTCTAAACAAATCATGATTCTGGTTGCCACTCTGTCTAAGGATTGGGAAAAGAGGGAAGAACGAAAGGAGTGTTTTATGATATCTTTTTGAAATTAGTGGAGGAATTGATACTGTTATGTTTTCTTTAATTTATATTTTAGACATAAATAAACAAGTATTGTGAATTAATAGAAAGGTACATTAAACATTAATAAAAATGTTTAATTGTTCAGAAACTCTAAGATGACATTAAAGATTAACATTTTCCTTTATATGATAATGACATCTGGAAGGCGTGAAAAGATCACAGAAATGTGGACATTAAGTCGAGTAGGATTATTTTCTTAGCTGCTATTAGTGGATTGACAGTCTGTGATGAAAAGTTAGAATTCCATCTCAAGAATAGTTAATAATAGTACATTGAGAACCTTCTTTTTCTGCACTTCATTGTCCTATAGTATTTTGAAGCATATATGGAGTCATCAGTATCTTGATTGCAGGTGTTGATGGTTAATTAATATCTCTAAATTTTACTGTGATTTTTATTTATACAAAAATAGATAATATCTGGAATCTCTTTGTACTTCAAATTTTGTTTCTCAGACTCTGAAATAATCTCCTAAGGTTACCAAGAGAGAAACTAAAACATTTCTTACTAAGTCCTATGATCATAGCCTATGCAGTATCACTTATATTTACCATATTCACTGATAGAAATTAATACTGGAAGGAAATAGGATATAGATCTCAATTACTGCTCAGATTTCTACTGTTTTTAAAAACAATATTGCTTTTAAAAAGTCCATGAAAAAACTCTCGCTGTAAAGATCAGCAACTACTGATTACAAAAGGGAGTCAGTTCTTCAAAAAAAGGGGGGAGGATGAGAAAATGCATACAATAAGTACAAAAATTCTTTAATTTTTTTTCTCTAAGAAATCACAAAAGATTGCATGTAACCTACCATTTTGTACTGTGAAATGTTTAAGCAGATGACATTCTTTGCAGCAAAACCACAACCAGCTGGAAAGTATTTTAAAACACTTGTATTTTCTCTTTTAAACTCTAGAATTTGTCACCACATGCAGATTTGTTTTACTAATGACCATACATTTGTTTCAGCCTCATCATTAGGGAACAAAAATTGTTTAGTGATCCAGTTTGTTATGGTCAATATTCTGATGAAATCAGGGTGCTCCTTTGCTTCCAGATAATCCCAGTTAGTTTACTAAGTGCCTTGAATGACTAGGAGTCAGAAAAATAAGACCATATCTTTTTGGCATTGGGAATTTGACAGACAAGTCAAATATGCCACTATATAAAGGAATTTCCAGGAGAAGCTAGGGCCTGCCTTTGAATTTCTTTGAATCTTTAAACTCTTTCTTTCTAGGTTGTACCATAGGTAGTACCCAGGTTGTACCCTAGGTAGTACCCAGCCTTCTAGGTTGTACTTGTTGGAGAGGTGTCCTGTGTGAAAATGTTGACATGCCCTTAAGTTGATCTTTCCACAAGCTGATAGACCCCTTATTCTTGGTTTAACTTATTAATTTTATTTTAAGCCATGTGCAAATGTGTAGTACCTTTCCAGTGAAATCCAGTAACCTGCTTAAAAACTGATATCAGAACTGTACCATGGAGGTTTGTTGTGTTTTGGGTTTTTTTTTTTAATTGGAAAAAGGTATTTTTCTATGTGTCTAAAAGCCAAAAGTAACAACTTCCTTGATCTCTTGAATATTTGAAGCCATTGTCTAGTTAGGCTTGTACTTAACCCTAGCATTTGTCTGGCTAAACAAATTTTGAAGGTACAGCCTGTATTTTTTTAGTGAGACCATAACACGTTGTCCTGCTGTTCATTTTACTGCCTGGTTTGCTGATACCTCTTTTTAACTGCCAATGACCATTACATCTCATTTACATTAGTAAACGCTGTCTTAAGAACTGTGAAATGTTCTACCTTTCAAGCCCCTGCTTGGCCTTTATGATGGCACCTGGAAATCAAGAAAATTCAAGGGAAATAGGATGTCCCAGTAACTGGTTTTTAAAATATATTTTTTTACTTTAAACATACAATGTGATGCACAAATAAAGATCAAGGTGATCCAGATTTGATAGGGAAGATTCATGTGTTAGTATGCATTTTGGGATTAAGAATATAATATTAAAAGCAAAAAACAGAAGGTGGAGTAGGTGTTCATGTTTAAAAATATTTACTGCCAAGATTGCTAACAGGAAATGAAGCCATAAGAGACTGTCTTGTTTAACTAAATTCAGAAAGTTTCAAACAAGGTTAGCGGACATCTGTACATCAAAAGTTTTCTCACGAAAAAGGGTTAAGTGCCAGATGAACACAGTGTCAGTTCTGAAACCTTATCACTAATATAAAATTATCCAAGCCATTGTTAGATTAAATTATCTCTAGGTAATAAATAAATCCAAAAGACAATATGAAGTTGTCCAAGCCAGAAATCAAACTCCTCTTTTGGCTAGTTCGCAATGGCTGGCTTTTTGTCCTTTTTCTTTTAATATACAAGCTCTTTTCTGATAGTCTTTTCATCTCTAATGTTCCGTGGTCATCTTATTTCCGTTACTGTAATTAAGGGAAGCTGCATGATTCAGCCCAACATTTGTCCCTTGTAATTGCTAAGGTAATAACATGTGTTATCTTATTCCATCTCTTAATATAGTCCTATATTGATTCCTGTGTTATCTGAAGGTAAGCAATGGATGCAGGCTTCCTGAAAGGCTGAAGATGGAGAGGTCCCCAGACCTGTATCTTTCTGTTTCTATTCTCTAATGATAAATTCTTCACCGAGACTGGTAATTTGATGCATTGGTGAGTGTGAACACCCTCTGGCTATCTCCTCTCTGCAGTCTCTCATCTCAAATGAACATTTTGCTTTCTTAACCCCTACACTTGAAGACTTCATGATATTAGCCATATCTTTGTCTCAGAGTAGCCACTAAAACTCTGCTCTTCCAGCTCCTTGACACCTGGGACATTTGGCCATGTAGTATGATCTACCATAGACATTTGGTCACATGGCATGATCTGTCTTACTCATCCAAAACACATTAAGTGTTCAGATGCTGAATGTATCTCACAGACAGGCTAGGTTTAAACAGTAGACCAAATAATGTTATTTCTATACAGTGACATTTGCTTCAGCTTTACTAAAGACATTATAGATGACTCAGTGCAGGTTAACAGGTAAGCTAATCCGCTTCACCATGCATTTTTTAAAAATAGAATATGTAATTTATTATAAACTTAATTACAAGTATTTACTTCAAATATTAAAATTGAGTCATCCATTTCACAAATATCAGCATGGCAGATGTGGAAACACAATGTTGTTTAATCTCTAACCATAAATTTGAATAAAACAGAAGTATTTTTATTCTTACAGATCTCTATCATCTAACCAACTGTGGCTGTTTTCCTGAGTCATTTCATTTCGTACAGATAGATGAATATTACACCAAACTTAATTTTGTATGATCTTTAAACAGTGGAAAGTTAAAGAAATGTATGATTCTCAATCTTCTTCTGCATGCTCAGAATTAATTTTATTTTCTTATCATGGGTATTTATCACAGGTGCAAACAATCTTGAGTCAGGGAAATTCACTTGATTTATTGCCAATTAACATAAGCTTTTAATCACTGGTTCCATTTGTGAGAACAAGAGAAGACAAACAAAAATTCAGAGAAAACTCTTCACCGTCATCCACACACCTCTCCTTCCCCCTTCCTCATCTCCAATGTCTGATGTCACATGTTGCATTTGGTCCCTTCAGTGGTGGAGCAGGTTGTCCTAGAGACTGCTCTGAAGCAGCTCTTTCCTTTTGCTGCTTTTTGTTTCTTACTCCTTTCACCTGCTCTGGCATGAACTGTCACATGACCTTCAGACCCTTGGGGCCCATCTGCCTGCTCCAGCATAGTATCATCCGCAGGATATACCTCTCCTTAGAGGTGCACCTTTATTCTGTTATGGTCACAGTTTTTGGAAGAGCAGAAAAAAGCTTGTGGTAAGAATGTAATTAGAAATGTGATATTTAGGTTTTTGTTAACACACTTCTCACTTCTAAGACTTAAATAATTTGTGCTTTCAAATCCAAATCAAGACTTTTTTCCTTAATCCTCACCCCATTAACTAGAATGGTATATAAAGAATATTAAACATTTGTTGTAGGTTATATATTCCTGCATCTGGTGGGTTAACAAAGTTGGGCAATTTTCTACTTGTATTACTACTCAGTGCACAGAAAGCAATTTTTTTGGCAGTCAGTGCTTAGCGATGTTTTCATACATCATTCATTGTTTAAATGAGTGGCACAAACTTGGTGCTTAAAAATCACATGCCTCTCTCCCCTGATCCAAGACGCTACCTGCAAACCCATGCTATCAGACTCTTGTTTTTTGTGTGAGATGAAGTGGAAATCCTATCCAGCTGCTGGTTTTGGAAGGGGCAGGGTTGGGGGAAACACCAAAGGTTTTTTAATGACTATTTTGTATCGCAAAAACGTATTCTTTTGGGTGATTTCCTATTGGGGAAGCTGTTCATAAAATGTTTTTAACTTCAGTTGTCGTCAGGCCAGCTGCAACACTATAATTTCTACATCCTCAATCTAATATGTTCTCCTGCCGATCCTTGCAAGCTCTGCTAGAGCACTATAGTAAATCCATAGGATGGACAGTGAGACAGGTAGGAGAGGCAAATCTTACCCATTTTTAAATATGCAATTCAAAATTTTCCCTGTGACATGATCAATGCACACACCAGTCACATCCTGGAAGCCCAGGTGATTGCCTAGATTAACAACGTGATTATGTTCTTCTTCATGCAGCCTTAGGGAGGCTGTATAGGAGCATCAATTTTGTGAGGGGAAGAGCTGTAGTCTGGCGCTCCTGGCAGTGGCTTCAGTTCTCTGAAGGAGGTCAGTGGGACAGGCAGTGTATACAAACACAGGCTACTCCTTCATCTCTGCCTGTAAACAAGGTTGTTGCAAGGCCAGACAAGTCTCCCAAGACTTCTCCAAGTTGTAGAATCACATAAAAAGCAAATATGTACCTTGCATTTATTTATATTACTGTAACTTTAAACTATAGCCTTGTTAAAGTCCTGAGAAAACACTCTTTTGCAGAATTTACTCACAGATTTCACAGTGCATCTTCATTGTTTCCTCTGTTTACGCTGTAAAAGCACATACATCCTGTATGGATAACACATACACTGCTGCCTGCAAAGTCAGGCGCATACTCATTTCAAAATGTTTATATTGTAGCCTTCACAAAGATGATACTCTTTTTAGGAGTTTTTTATTTGTGTTCTTTGTCATATTGCACAAAATCTGGATATTATTGTGTATAAAAGATTTAGAATACAAAGGGTCTGGGCTACCAGCAGTATCACACCCAAGTTAATACTGCTGTTATTTTTGCCCTTAACATGCATTCTCTTTTTTAAAAGCTGCTTGAGCAAGATGCTAGATCAAAATTTGCAGAATTAATTGTGGTCAGACCCCAGTGATGTGTATCTTTCATTTTGTTGTACTTGCAATATATAAGAACAAAACAAACAAAGAAAGGGGTAATTTTTCTGTGTCTCTGTGAGTATCAAATGCTTAATAAAACTCATTTTTCCTTTTTTCTTCAGATAGGCAGGAAAATGTCAATGCAATGAGTTAAATTTCCTAATAATTCACCAGGCTTGTAACACTTATTATTAGTGTGAAATACTGTAAATTAAGATGGTGATCAACTATTTCTAACATCCAAACAAATGATTCAAGCACATGTACTCCTTAGTACTGTGTTGCCATAAAACATTACCCTGGGAAAAACTGGACTCCCTAAAGCCACTAAGTCCAGTGGTGCTTTTGATGTTTTTTGATGAAAAGCAATGGCTAAAACTTGTTATAACTTCATGTGTTAATCTTTCCTCTTTATTTTGTCCTTCATGGATTCAGATCCCAAATAAGATTGTAACTTGTGATAAGATTGAGTTGATTTGTTTGGGGATTATTTGTTATTTCTTTTTAAGGGTATTGGTTTGGGAAAGGATTATATTAACTTTATATTTAAATATGAGTTTTTTCACTTATGCTTAATATTTTCAAGGAAAGTAAAAAATTAACATTATTCTTCAGGAAATATTGAAGAAAAAAGCCATTTAAGTTTGATCTACTGCATTTTTCTGCATGATGTTGTACCACTGTAAATTGCACATATCATTAAAAAGAAAGCCAGTTTCAGTTACTGTGGGGAATAAACAAAATGAAAACCAGGTCGTTCTTCAGTGAAATTCTGTCACACATCATATCATGACTTCTTGGCCTTGTGATTGTTCCAGATCTACCTAACTAGCATGAGCAGCAATTCTGGGTTTTGATCACTTCAAGAGTAAGTAATATAAGTGAAACTGAATTCATTCAAAGGTAAATAGATAAAGATGGCTTATTGTCGGTGAGCTCCAGCTTCTTGTCATATATTTTAATTTGTAAAAATTGGTGGTGAAATTTTGATTAAAGTGGATTTTGAAATTTTAAGTTTACTTTGCATTTCCAGTGAGTTTTTACATTTGTCTCCCTGTAGGGGAATCTTTAAGTCAAGTACAAGTATTTCACAATGAGTTTGATTAGAATGTTGGGGTATGAAGAGCAATTTCATTCATATTCCATGTGACAAGATTGAATATTGCAGTCTTGTAATGGCCAAATACATCTATATATAAAGGTATTTATTTGTCAGCATTTGTCTTATTATACTGCTTTGATTTTCTGACTTAAATGAATTGTAAAAGCTATAAAAAAAGAAAAATACAAAACTAGAGCTTTGCTCAATATACCCCAATGTTCACAGTGTAAGGTAGGAATCATGGTCTCGAGGAGGGAACAATGTGGGAGAAAGCTTGGGGATAGAATTGGTGCTGCAGCACAATAGAAAGGAGAGCTGTGCCAGCCATTAAACAGTTTCAGAACACAGGCTGAACTGAGGAACTGAGGCTGACACAGCATCCCCAAGTAATACTCGAGTCACATGCTAACAGTCACCTCTCCTTTCAGTTCTAGAGATACTGTAATGCCAGGCTGAAGTATTATCCCACCACTGCTTGTTTTAGGCATCTGTTTTTCTGGAAAAAAGTTTATTCTGTCCATCTCTTACCAGATGCAGAAAATCTTGCTTTTCACTTTCTCTCTTCCACAAGGAGGGTATAGCCTTCCCCTTTTAGAAGGAGAATTAATGAAGAAATCTATGAATGACAGCAGAGGATGGTTTGTGTCTTTTATGTTTCTAGTGCACCCTCATATATATGCTGTACTTTGGTGGTCCTCCTCAGCCCTACTGGATCTCCTGAGGTGTACAGCCCCATTGCCAGAAAACCTGAGGTCTTTGAAGATGGGAAACTTAAAGGTGCAAAGAAACTAAGTCAGGCAACACAGTCAGTGTAACTAGAAATGCTTGAGAGGCAGAAATAAAATAATGAGGAAAAATGTCAGCTGCTAAAGAAAGAAACTTTATCCAGATGAGGCAGCGAACACTTTCATGCTACCTGAAAAGATGAATTCTAAATATTTGGGATGTGAGGAAATGAACAGCTATGCCACTGAAAGTAATACAAAAGAAGCAGAAAATTTGTAATTATTTCATAATGTTTCTGCAATGTTTACATTGTTAAGGTCAACAAAAGCCTGAAAAAAATGTAAATCAGTAACCCTAGAGGAGAGCAAGGTAATGCACTTTATTATTGAATACACAAGTATTAGGCATGAAGGGGCAAGCCTTTTCATTGACAGGTTAAAGAAGAGCCACTGTAGCACAATAAAGGAGAAACACATTGGTTGGTGCCATTATTTTTTGTCCCTCCTCTTTTCTTCCCTAGAAGACTGAGGGCAGCCATCTTCATTGTGATGATCAGGTAAGATAGTGTGGTGGGGGCACTGGGGCCTTGCAGTCATTTAAGATGCTGATTGCCCAGTGTCACAAGCCTGCTGAGAAACTGAACCACTAAGGCAGGTCCTGGTGGGTGAGTTAGAATCACGTTTTCCTGATGTGGTTATGTTTTGCAGTAATTTTTAGAACAGCAAATCTACTTAACTCTTTTTGTGAGAAAATGCTGTAAGCTTATACTTCATTCTATTATTATTATTATTATTATTATTATGCTAATTCTGACTGACCTGTCCTATCTCTAGCTTCTTTTAGAGCAACTAATTTGATTAGGCTAGTCTCTAATTCTGGAGTAAGTGCTATTCCAGTGTGTTGGAGAATATTCATAGCTCCAGACACCTCAGTCAGGTTTAGGATTCCCCAGCAGTCTCCAGGTCAGTTCCACAGCAAGGAGCAGGCAGCAAGGTGACAGCATGTGATTCAAACTGAAGAAAGCTAAGCGTGTCACTTACTCTGAACCTATCATGCCACACTATGGAAAGGTAGTAACATTTTTTGCTCCTAGGAAGTCTATGGGTTTGTTGCAGAACTGCTTGTCTTAGTGTGGTCATTTAGAGACCAGTCTTGACTGCTTAAACTTCCAAGAAAAATCACTGAGGAATGTAGAGTGATACCACTCAAAATAGCCTACTGTCACATAGTCTGCTATACTGGAGTTAATCACCCTCTGAGGAAACTGGTTTAATGAAAGCTCTGAGAGTAAGTGGATCACTTGAGATTTTTTTTGGTTGGTTGGTTGGTTGGTCGGTTGGTTGGTTTTTTGTTGGGTTTTTTTTTTCGTTCTGGTTCTGCTCACATCTTCCTCTTGGCAGCTGCCCTCATTTAAGAATAATTACACTGAAAGTATGTCAGGGTGGACACTGGAGAGCAGAAGTAACTTGAACTTCTGTCTAAATTTCTGGTTTGTTCCTTTCCCAAGAACCATCTCAGGAGATTCAATTAGAATAAAAACTATGCCATCTTGTACAACTTTTGGAAAAAAATACAACATTTTTTAATCTGATAGACTTAGACAATCAAACTGAAGGAAGATATAGGGTATCTTATAACAGCTCTGTTTCCTCTGTCATTGACAGTTTTGGCAGGTTTAGACTATATCTTAGGCTGTGACTCTTCTGATGCCATAAAAAGCTGTATAGACAGAAATATCTACACATCTGGATGGTGTATTTTCATCTTTGGGTTCTCAGAAGAGCATCAGTTGCTTTAGCATTTGTTCTAAAGGTTGATTGTTTGCCTGTATTGGGGAAATACCACATTTCTAAATATGCACAGGAAAGCCTGTAGCTATAGTTTGCTGTATGCTTGATAGCATCTTAGGAATGGAAATAAATGCTCTTCCTCCTTTTTTTTGTATATTTAATACTAATACTGGGGGAAAAGGTTTTGCAATAAGTAGAACAAATTGCTTAAAATGACACATCCACTTCTGAGCAGTTTTGGTGCCTTTACACTTATTTAATGATTTGTCTAACAATAGAACATATTTACAGAATCACCCAGATTTTCACAATGTATGACCAGCAGGTCAAGAGTAAGGGAGAACAGAGCACATTCCAAAGCAGTTTAGTGTATTTTATGATTGCCAGCTGTTTTCTGTCTATATACTTTCAAACCAAGTCGAGTTGCAAGTGAGCTAATTCTTGTGATCTCAACTTAGTATTATAAAACAGTAGGTATATTGCAGAATTGCTGCACATTTTGGCACAGTTATGGAAATAGTTATGTCTAAGTGAGGAAGGCTGATGTTTGCTCAAGCCGTGAGGAAGTTTCTCAACATCTGTAATTTTTTTGCTTTAGCAGAAGATACCAGCATTCCTCTATGTGAGTATCATTCAGGAGCAGCTTTTGTAAGAACCTGAGAACAGCTGTTGGTAACTTTTGGTTTATTAGACTTTTTTTCCCACTGGTGTGTTATGCTGCAATTTCTTTTCTACTGAAAATGGTTCTACAGAATACCACCTGTTGTTTCCAGTTCTGTAAAAAGTTTTCAAGCTTCTTGTTAGTTATAACACCCTTCCTGTGAATATCATTCCAACAGAGTAATTCAGCCTAAGGTATATAAAGGTCTCACCAGGAGGAAGTCATGACAGAGCACCAAGTTGTAGCTATGTATATATAAGCAATTATCTGTAGCTGCTCACTATTTCAAAATAATTGGATCAACAGTGTATTTTCTTTAAGAATAGAATAACTCTTACTGCTAGTTTTTTCGACACACATTTTTTCCAGTTGTAAGCAAGGCACAGGTCTCATCTCTAATGAAAGTTCATTACAAGTTAGAATGGGAGATATTTGTATATCTAGTATGATAATTGTTCTTATTATAGATTACTTCGAACATATCCTATTATGGTTTTGGTATGCTGGATATTAAGAAATACAAGCAAATACAAAATTTCTTCTTCATCAATGAAATGGGATTATACTGTTTGGCATTACTGATTTCTGGGCAAAAACCTGTGTGCTTCCATTTTGATGTAAAAAGGTTCTGAACTCTCCCTCCAAATTTAAAGCTGACTTGCAAGTAGAGTAAAATTTTAAACTTAATACCCTTAAGAAATTTCTGATTATATGCTGCATGCTTTCAATTACTGAGGTAGGAAGAACATTGAGTTACATTTAAAACATGTTTTTTAATATTTGGATTAGCCAGCATATCCTAAGCATTTTAGAGACATATATATACATCTGTTATATACCTGTTTAGAGAGAGAATAATTTGTTCTCTTATAATAAGAAGCACTAAATGTATATTTATTGGGATTATTGTCAGCTATATTTATGACATCATTAATAATCATTAAAAATAGTAAGAATTCATATGTTTAAAGAATAGTTTAGTGTAGTAACAACTCTGTGCTATAATGTTCCCTTTGCCACTGCCATATTTTATCATCAGGAGAGGAGAAAGAGGATCTTGGATCTAAAAACACAGCATTATTTTTTCCATTATCTTTGTATAATACTAATCATTTTAGAAATACTTAAATACTAATTTGATTTCCTTTTTCCTTTACCTTCATGTTAATTTGTTATAGCAGGACAAAATGCCACCTGTTCCATCTACTTACCCTGAGAACTACAGAGATGATGTTTAAAAAAACTGTTTCCTTCCAAGTTTCTCTATTTTTGGGATCATTTTCTGCCTACGTCTAGTGATATGTCAGAATAATGCTTTTTTACAATATCTGAAGTTAGAGAATTCGTTTTTCTATCACTGTTTTTTTTTTTTAATTAAGAGTCAAAGCTAATGCTTTTGACCAGAATTTCAGTAGCTGGTTTTATTCCTGCAATGTACATTAGCTATTTTGGTAACTGTAAGTAGTGTTATTACTGGTTGGTCTCTATGATGTTTTGCCAGGAACTGGCATAATCCCAAAGACTTTTTCTCCAAGTTTCAAAGGGATGAAGAGTAAGAACTTGTTTTTGCAACATAGTTATAAGGTTTATGCCAAAGTGAGTCTAGCTGTAATTCGTGGGTGTACGTTACTTCATACTGCCTTCTCTTTTATCTTAAAAGAAGAATTATCTCTTCCAAAATAAATTCAAAGCACAGAGCTGAGCCCACACAAAGTACCACTGCTGATCTTGAGCTGTGCAGTGCTGACTTTTTGCCAGGCATATCTTGTCTGTCAATCGGATGTCAGTCCTCTAATTCCAGGCACCTTCCTGTTGCACAGGCCAGAGGAAGAATACCATGTGTGAAGCAATACACTGAAAATCCAAATACTTCAGGGGTGACCTGTATAAAATTATCTGAATATCCTTTTTGTGGTTTTGTGATTATTACTTTTTATGAAGAGTTAACTTTTAATTGGCCAACTTTCTGCTTACTTTTCCAAATCTCCTTCTGACTGACTCTGCAGCCAACAGAAACTGTTTATCACGGTATGCTTACAATGTGTGATCTTATTTTTAAGTAATTTTTTTAAAAAAATCTTTCTAGTTGCAACATTGTATTGCCATTAATATGGTAAAAATACAACAGAAGATCTCCAATTTTTTTTCTATGAATCTCTTTCTGCGACTAAAGTTATTCTTTTTTTTCTATACTATTTTAAGAATTGCATATAAATGATAACTTGTATTCAGTGTTTAAAAAAAATCAAGTGAAAAACACTAGTATTATCCATAATGTATGTGCATTAATTTAAAAAATAGTAGTCTCTTCAGTATCAATATGAGTGAAAGTTCAGCTTTCTCTCCGTAACATGTCCAGTATTTTTGGTTGATTAGATAATGGCTTCTTTGTGGTTTTGTTAATTTGTGAGCACAGTGGGAGTGGAAGGTGAATAGGCAAAGCATTGCACCAAGATTCTTGTATAAAAGCTTCCCAAGGAGTGGAGTCGACAGAACTGCTTTGTAGCTATCTCATGTTCTGCCATTTGAATCAGAGCAGAGATGCACAAAATGCTGAACAGTACAAGTAACTATTAAAGTTGCTAGGCTTTTGTATTTATGTACACAGACGTAATTAAACAATGTGCAGCACAGAGAATTAAGTCCAGTAACCTTAACAGCAAAATTAGTTTATGCTGCAGTTTATGTTTTTAAATAATAAAGAAACAACAGAAACTATATGAGGAAATATGGAGGAGCAAAGTTCCCATTCGTCTTGAGTAGTCTTTAGGCAATTGTTAAGGATTCAGCAGGAAAAAAACTACCAATTAATGGAACTTAGATTTGATAAATCATGCAGTTAGGAAGCATAGGTCTTTAAAAAACCCAGCATTTGTAAGGAAAGTGTAAAACCAAATCTGTCATCATAAAGTTTCATTGTAGTAAGGCTTGTACTGAGCAGGGCACTAGATTTCAGGTCACAAGCTGCTGTTTCAGTTAGGCATGTCAGGAACTTTGAGAAGATCCACTGAAGTGAAGGCTGATTTTGCTAACCCTATTTCTTCAGCTAGTCAGCCATGGCTTCCATATAGTTCTGGGTCTCATCCCTTCATTTGTTTGTTTTGGACCCGATGACTCTGTCTAAAATTCTTTGACACCTATTTCAGTCTGAGGAAATTGCTTGTTGGTGCTTTCTCTTTTGTCACTAATGTGTCTATGAAGAACAATTTCATTCCTTCCCTTTTCTCCAAGTATTTTTACTACTGAAATCTAGGCAAAGAATCTGAGCTGTAACTATGAATGCGGATGCATATTTCCCCCTTATCTCTATGAAGTTGTTAGGATACTGTATGCACTGTTGAATGCTGTCAACACATGACAAGTACCAGCAGAGGCTTAGCTGGCTTTCAGATAGAACGCACGTGTTAGCTACAGGTCACAGAATAAACATAGATACAGGAAAAACATTCAGCAGGAAAACATGAAAATTAACATATACAAGCACAACAAAATTTTATAAAGTACACAGTACCTCTCTCAGTCCCATCTTCCAATGTGTACTCATGAGTGACACAAGGGCCTGGAGCAGTTTCACATCCTAAGTGATCTTGGAATGTTAACTTCTACCCAGCAGTGCTTCAGTATGTTTGGGTTTTGCAGTGATGGGTGTTGTCCTAAATCTGGTAGTACATTTAGAGAAGTTACAGCAAGGAAAGGGAGTACAAAGCCCTGCTGGAACTCACTAACCCTTGCAGAATACATAAGCATGGCACATCACTTCTTCAGCATATACTTCCCTGGGAGGAATGTTAAGGGAACAAGGCTGCAAGAATGGCATGATTGTGCTCCACAGACCTGCTCACATGTCACTTATAGTGGATATCCTGAGATGCCTAGGTGTTAAGATTTAGCAGTGGTCACAAGGAGATCTTATCAAAAGCTGAAACTGAATCCAGACCATCTTGTCCCTAAATTGGATTCCTGGATACCTTCTTACCCTAGTGTTCATTCCTGCTCTTACATGAGCGCTACCTCTTTTGAATGCGGCAAATAGAAGGATAGGTAACAAGTCGGGAAAATAATTTAGCTCAACCCATTTTGCAAATTTTCTTGAAGCATGACTCAAGAGCAAGGGAGTAGCAGAGACCTATTTAGAACAAAACCTCATTGTTAAATTCGGTTGTATTTAATAGAACCATTGCAGAAACTTAATTCAGTTTTCATTTTTAAAATGTTCACAATTTCCCTGAGCATATGCACTGCTTATTCTTCATTAGAAAGTGAGGTAAAATGTCCTTTTTACAGAATTTGTTTTTCTAAGAGTTCATAAAGCATGTGGCTGTAATTGTACAGTCTTTAAGCAATACCTGTCCTTTTACCATTTATTTTTCAGTTATTAGAAAGAGTGTCTATTAGAAGAGTTGCTTAGACATCTGAACTTCAAAAGATTCATTATAAGAGCAGATACAAGGTTCTCCATGAGTCATGGAGAAAGCTGTGAGGGAAAGGAGGAGTCTCCAGGATAATTTTAAAAACTGCTTGATGTTAAACAGATATATCAGACTGGAGGTTAAGCCTTAGGGAGCTTAGGTGTTAAGGTGGTATCCAGGAGTTTTGTTTTCTTTTTGCCATGACTGTTGAGTGTGTATAATACATTTTTCTGCAGAGAAAAAGCTGATGTTACAGGTGGGTAAAATGAAATTTGATGGGTTAATGTTATATCTTGATCCAGATTCATAGAGAGATAAGAGAGGAATTGTGGTGCTGAAACATAAACATACAATAGCTCATTGAAGCTCTTATCTGTATATTGTTTCTTACACTCAATGTATACTGATACTTCAGCACACAGAAACCCAAAGATGTACAGTTGGCTGTATTGCAGGACCCATGGGTGTTGTTTCTCTCAGAAACAGTTTTTTCTTCTAATTGACCACAGATGTTTAGATATCTTTCTTTTAGAACAGTAAAAGCCAGAAAGCCATAACTGACAGCAAGCCTTTCCCTTTCCCTTTCACCACAACTTGCATAGATTACAGTTTCTCTGAAAAATGTCTCTGGAGTTTTATACATTTCTGATACACAGTAACACTATCTAGAATTAACAGGCATTGCTGTGTGGCAGTTCTTTTACGCACCAGTATAGCAAACTGAGAATCAGCTGCAGTGTGATTCCAAACTGTTATTTTTTAGTCTTTTTTTAGCCTTAGAAAAAGCTATGACAAAGAGTGATCAACTTCACCTGTTTTTTTTGAATCTTCAATTAATAGATCAGTCCAGTATTCCTAATAATTTCCCTTCATTATCGAAGAAATATGATGTTTGTGAAGGGACATAAAACTGCTGAAGTTCAAAAAGATAGTAGTACTATATATTGTCTGCATATCTCTCGGGAATATTATAAAGAGAAATTTCAACAATACTGAAAAGAGTAAACATAAGTCTTAAAAAATAAGAAAGAAATCCAATGACCCTTAAGGAACCAAAGCTAGAAATACAGTAATAAAGACACTAGAGACTTGACTCAAAAGATCAGTTATACTCCTACCTCTTCTAATGTTTTCCTGTGTAGTTGTAGGCAAATCTCTTTGTATTTCCATTAACCTTCAAAAAACCGCAATACTGACTCCTTCTTTGTTTTTGTTGTTTACTTAAACATGCTTACTAGAGGCATTGGAGAGGGAAAAAAAAAGAAAAAAAAAGAAGCCATGTTTCCATCATTCCCTGGCTTATTATTCCTACACTAGCTTTTCTTTGCTTTCCTCTAAAATTCTAAACTCTAAAAGTCAAATATAGATCCTGCAGATCTACCAACTGCAGGGCAAGAATTTGGGCTCCCTCTTTCCAGGAGGCCAGTTTGACAACAATTTTAATCACTTTATAACCCACAGTGTGCCATTAGTTGGGGAAAGGGACATAGATCTGAATTAAATAAAATGCCACTTGTAGTCAGGAGTCCTTTGGAGCTGTTACCATTACAATAAGTTATTTTTATTACTGCATGAATGTATTGATTTATGAGCACACAATAAATCCAAAAAATAGGCATTTATAACACAGAAGAAAGAAATATGAGGAAAAAGAGAAATGTAAATTCCTTCACTTTGTGCTTTTCAAAGTACCCATTGTTTTGTTGAATAAAATAAAATATATATCTGTTTTTAATGAATAAAAGAAAATATATATCATAAACCTGAAATGATAGGTTGCAGTAACTAGGAGTAGGATAATAGCATCATATAAAAAAACTCCTAGAAAACAATGTAATTTAGGTTCTTAACTGCCAGATCTCATTTAAAAACAGACTAAATATCCTTTGTCTTTCATGCAGTTTGTCAGAACAGCCTGAACAGTTCCAGCACAGTTCCACTCTTACACCTTGGTGCAATGTCAAAACAGAATTTTGTCTGAACCAGACAGCAGGCTGCCACCTGATTGACATTTATCAGTATTAACGCTATTCTTCTAACTGTATTCTGAATAGAATTTTTGTTTCATGGGCCATGGGAGTTTTGAAGACCCATATATCCATTGCTGACCAGGTGCCAACCAATACTCAGTATGCAGATTGCTCTTTATCTGTATATAGCAAACCCTTTATTAAGGATGCATTGGCACTGCTGCTCCCATTTAGCAAATCAGAAAACTGAAACACAGAATGTGTAAATGTTGAAAAATTTGCTGGCAGGACACAGCTGTTCTGAATGGTTACCTGTTAGCAGAGCATGCTACTTGACTTCCACCAGATTTTCTGGTAATAATTACAGCATAAAAGGCTGACCTATCATGTGCAGTATATAAATTAACACTTCAGGATGGAGATATGGGTTCTTTCTATCCCATTGTTTTCTGACTGTTCTCCCATCATACATACACACAGCTAAGGTCTTGTGGATTGTTCCATTTTTGGATGGAAAATAGGTGAACTTCCAAATACTCTATCACTGTCTGCTAACAAGTCAGAAATAAAACACTGACACTGCCTTGTGTGCTCGTGACACCAAAATGAAAACTTTGAAAGGTCTTTTATTATCAATAAAAGTAAAGCGTTACCTGAAATATTTGCTTACCCTGAAATATGTAAGTTTGGTTAAATAAAACCATCTTAAAATCTTTCCTTTCTGACATTCACTAGTTTTAGAAGAAATAATTTGGTTTCAGTGCTGCACTTATAGCCTGTCTCAGCCAAATGCTCCAAGGTCTTAAGTGTTGCGCAAGCCTTTGAAGGTTTTAGTGGGTCTTTAGTAATGCCATAGTCCTTATTCTGGCACACAGCCCAGGATGAATTTTACTTTTGATGGCAACAGCTGTGTATCTATCAGGTTTCTGAATAAATGAGGAGCGCAGAGCAGGGTGCTGCAGTCCCCAGGCAGCTGCCAAAAGCAGGAGAAACAGAACTGCCGTGCTAGGATCAGGGCTACCAAGTAGCAGGCACCAGCTGGGGGTTTTGTCCTTTGGCATGTGACCCTTCTCATTCTGCTCCAAACCCTTCTGGGAGCTGGGCATTTTGGAAGGCAAATTTCTACCCTGTGGACAACCTCAGTTATAGGTGTCAGTCCTAGAAGCACAAACACTGCTTCTTTTTCTCTTCTTAGTAATCCCTCTGTTAGCAGCAATTTGCCATGTAAACGTGGCAACTCGTGGTTGTACTTACAAGTCTTGAAAATAAAAAGATTATGGGATAAAAACTTCACAAATAAAAAATTAGAAATTTTGAAATACTTTAAATATTGCAAAATCAAGAAATGACATCTCTAAAGCAATAAACAAGCATTTAAATAATGTGCTAAACTTTTATGCTTCACAGAAGATACATGACAGCGTGCTTTTATTACCGTTATTATGCATGTTTATCTTAATATTTTGGAAGGTTCAGCTCTATTCTTTGACAGGCTTTTCAAGAATGGACAAAGAACAAAGCTGGGATTTTTCTGCTTCCTAGAGAGTTTAAACAGAAGAAAGAGGAAACACAATGGGTTTCAGTGTTTATTCTAATTTTTATTTTTACTGCCTAATATTGAATAATGTCTTCTTTGATTATTTTGTCATGTAGAGACTGAGTAACCTAGTGTTTAGTTAAAAATAAAGTAAAAAAATAAGTAAAACCAGCTCTTCTCAGAATTATCAAGGTTTGGGCTTGCTTACTGAAAGACTGCTGATCAGCACACCTTCAGGATTTTCTCCGTGACTCATGTTTCCTTCACACTGGCAGTGTAATCTAACACCACCCCAGAGCTGTCAGGAAGGGGGAACAAGCAGCACTGCTCCGTGTCCATTCCTCTCACTGCACCACAAGCAGAATCTGCAGCATGTCCTGCGTGTTGTTCTGAACACCTTGTGTCCGCATGCAGGTAAACCCGGGGGCCCCACCGGTCTGGGACCTGTGAGGTCTGTGGGAGGTCACTGGAGAGCACAGGGAAGGAAGTGGGACCTCGTTTTGCACCGTGCAGCTGTAACTAGTCTGTCTGCAAAAGAGCACAAGTACTTTAATGTAGTAATCTCAGTTCAAATAAAAGTCAAACCTTTCTTGGCAATTGATTAAATAAAAAAAGGGTGAGAGTATAAAAGGAGCAATTATACTTTAAGTTAGACATTTGAGTGGATTTAGGTGGTTTGTTTCCAACGTTTGTTTCTCCTTGTCTATTGATCAGCATCCCCTGGGATCAAGATACCTTCCTGAAAATCTGCTCTATTTCCTTCTCCATCTGAAAAACAAAGATATAGCTGTATTGCAGTGAATATCTCTATATAAGGAACTTTTCTCTGCATTCCACTGTCTCGCCCTGTATATCCTAGAAATCAAAAACTCAGTGAAGTATGTTAAAAATGGAATAGTACCTCACTGCTTTAAGGCACCTCAGATATAGACTTAGTCATCCCTGAGCTCCTCTTTCTTTACTGTTTCCTGTGTTTCAGACAGACCTTTAAGATCAACAGACCCAGATATTTTTATTAATTCCTTTTCTGTCATGTTTTATGGTTTTGTCACTGGTACATTTTTAGGGCCACTAAAATACTACTTGTGGCCAGTCCTCACTCTCATCCCCTTCATGTCTCTGTCATCCTCCCAAAGTGTCTTGGGCTCCATTTAATCCTTTCTCACTTTTCTGAACTCTGTTTTGATCTTCCACAAGTTCCTTTCTGCCACTCCCATTCTGTCAAGTCCCTTAGAGAAAGTTTTTCCCTCATGCTCTCCTCAGTCCTTGTCCTCTGTCTTCTCTTGTATGTATAGGTTACCTGATTGTCTATCTGCATTTTTTTCCAATAAAGACCATGAAATACACAAAACCCCATGACTGAGGAAGATCATTCCATTTTTATGATTTCCAGCAGTAATATTTGTGACCTTGACATGAATTTATTGGCTTTTACTGTGGATGTTGCAAGTACAGTATTTGATTCTTCTTCCAATTACATCTATTTTAATATAATTCCATTTGATTCAGTCAAGTTATTCTTAAATTAGCAATATAATTGAGAGGTTAATTGAACTAGGAGGTCAAAATTTGGATTTATCTCCCTCCAATCCTTTGTAATAAATGATGGAACATTCCCAGGGAGAAGTTAAATAGAATAAATGTTACAGCTTGGCAATAGTTTTTTCCAAATACCTACTTCTAAAACGTGATTGCAAGTCTGTTGTCTGTATATAATTCTTTCACTACTTAGTTTTGTCCTTTCTGTTACCATAAATCCTGGATATATTATGAGAATTTTTAGGTGCTGAGGATAGCATATATTAGTTTTGTTGAGGACATTTTCTGTGGATAGATATGAGACAAGAAAGTGGATTGTGATCCATATAGTCAATCAAAATCTAATTAATTTATTTGGACTGCAGAAGGAAATTCATCTGTCATCTTCACATGCATCTTGTTTCCTTCTCATAATTCTGCCCACATTAGTCCTACATAGAAACTGAAAGATAAAAATTAAAATCTCAAATAGCTTAAAATGGAAAACTGGTGTCCGGAGCATGTGTAATAGGAGCAACTTTGTACTGTAAGTCCTTGGACTTGTATTTTCCAAGACAAAAAGTTGGTGCTGATTAACACAGATTTTTTTCACATCTCATTTTCTGCCTGTAATATGTAATGAAATCAAATTTTTTGAAATATTTTATTTTTTAAATTCTGTTATCTGGGCCAAACATAAGTGCAAACAACAGAAATTGTATAAAATTTGTTAGAATCAATGGAGACTTCAATTATGATAATTTGCAGGAAAATACTGCTGTTTCTGCAATTTATAATATAAAAATAATTACTCAGATTAGCATTTACTTACAATTAAGCATTTACTTACAATATGTATTACCTAAGAAGCCTAATAGGCTCTCATGTGAAAGACTGTTTGATAGAAAAGGGGATGGTTCATAAAAACACTTGATGAATAGTAAACAAATGTGCAGCTATTAAATGGAAAATATACTAATAGGTACGTTAGTGAGAGAGAGTTTGAGGGGAGAAAAAAGAGGAAAATACAGTAGAGGTTGGAAAAGGAATAAAAAGACAAAATGATAGAAATGTTCTTGGAGGCAGGGAAGAGGAGGCTTAATAATAGACAGTCTGCTCCATTTCCAGCAAATTTGGTTAATGTTATTTTGTGAAATAAGACTTTGTGCAAATAAAACTTCTGCTCAAAAAACATAAAAGCATTTGAAGCAAAATAAAATCTGTTATTAAACGTCTGTTCCTTATGTATTGCAAAAACACAGTCGTATCCTACATTAATGTTCATTTTCCTAACATGAAGACAACAGCCGTAACTAATACTATCGAAGCAGTTCAGGAATAGGAAATCTCTGGTGACCTGGGGGCATCTGTGTCCTCAGGTAAAAATGTCTTTGGATATGGATATTAAAAAGTAAAACTAACTGGTGTCGTAGATGAATTTGAAATTAAGTACTTTGAATGCAAATATAACATAGGAATCATTAAATAGCTCATAAAGAAATAAAAATTCTTACTGCAAAACATAAGTAACCTTTTTCTGTTAAGAGTCACCTTAAAATTGAGTATTCCTAGAACTATATTTTTTACAGTATCAAACATTCTGATTTCGTGCAAATCTTAGAGCCCGTTCTGCTCTACGTTGTATTACAGCTCTCAGGTACACGGATTTTGTTGTGAGATACATATATAAAGCAATGACCCATAGGTCATGAAAAATGTAGAATGTTTGTTATATCTACAAAGATTCTAATCTTCAAGTTATCTATTACCAATATCGTAATGAGCTTTAAAATAACTTTCATTTTTAATTTTAAAATAATACAAATTTCATCCAGTTTTCAGGTAAAAACATCACAACCTTTAGATACTTTTGACTTTCCAATGTTCTGACATTTTCTGGTTTATTGTGTTTTGGTGACGCTTTTTTTAACCAGAGCAACAGACATCCATTCCTTAGATGTTTAAAAATTTACTGTAAGAATTTCACATAATTTTGCAATAAGGCCCAAATTACCAGACAGTAACCTCACCTACAGGACTGCAAAAACTTAATTGTAAGACTTCTTGACTTGATTTACATGGTTCACAGACAGCCAAATGAATGTGATGGTAAATAGCCAGCAGCTGTATTTGACTATGCTGTCTCTTTAGGACCAACGCACAGAAATCTCAGTCCACAGTTATTTAAACCCTGTGGTACAAGACCCATTAGTGAGCATCACCTTAATTGTAATGTCCTCTGGTAGCTGAGCCAAATAAAAAAGAGGTATATTTTGTCTAATTTTCCTTTTTTGTTATTTTTTGGTAGTCTGTTTTCTTAAGTAAGCCTTGCACATTGCTGGCAACAGGCTAGGATTTCCAGAGTCTGGAAATTCTTTGAGATGCATTCCTACCCAATTCAATAATTTATTTTATATATAATGATGCTCTAATTTAAATAGGCATGTTAACAGGCAGAAGAGCCACAATACATATATTGTCTCATTAGTGCTACTGGGCCAATTACTAATTCACTAATATTGAAACTAGCACAGATAGAGATAAATTAATTTTTCATAATTTAATAATGCTAATCACAGTAGCAGTGAAGACCTACAACTATTGGCAGTAGAGCAATGTGAATTTTAGTACAGAAAAGTAAAGTCAATAACATTTTCTCTGCATTGCACAATATTATATTGTTAAATATTTCTTTGGTTAATCTTCATTTTGCATTTCTCCTGCTACTTTATCTGCTCACAAATCTTTGGGTCAAACTCTTCCAGCAGACAACATTATTCAGTTAAAGTCATTGGTGGTCTTGTAGTGGAATGCCAAACAGATTTCAAGGTTTTATTTTACCCGTTCTGTATTCCCAAATGGCAAAATATTAATGTGAACTGGTGTTACTTAGTTGTTCATCAGCTTCTCTTAATTCAGGTTCCTTATTAAACAGAGAGGTTGCTTCTTATGGGAAAATTGTGCCATAACAGTTTCTTATAATAATATTTGGTAAATTCTGATACATTTAAAACCTGAGACAGAAATTGGTTTTCTGGTCATCCATTCATATAAGGCTAATGAAAGTGAACAAATTTTGAGAAGACAAAAATCAGTGTCTTAATAACCTGCACTTCCCTAGCTGATAAAATACCTTATTTTGAACATAGTGGAAATGACCCTCGAAGTCCAAACTTTCTACTAAGAAGTTTCATTAAAGTACATAAATTGCAACAACTGTCAGAGATGGTATTAAGTATTCAATAAAAGTAGACTTAACACAATTAATAGCAATTAAAATTATACTTTTATGATGTCAGCCACCAGCACTGTAAAGACATAATTGCCTGTAAGGACTTCTCTAACCATATTTATCCTCTAAAACTGTCCAATTTATATGAAAAATGCCAAAAACATATCCCAAATGGGTACCATTATCTTCTTGGATTTTTAAAAGTGATCTGTCTTTATCCAGCCTGTGCACATTAAGCTAATTTACTTTAATTAGTTTTTTCTCATTGTCTTAATAGGCATGTTGATAAGGTTTTATAGGGGAGGGGGAAGGGGGAATGTTGGTTGGTTCTTTTCTTTTTCTTTTCCTGACTACGGATGTTAAACTTTATTCATTGAGTATCTTTAAGAAACTACTACCTGGAATCATGCACTTAGATTTTCCCTGTTCATATTTTCCCTCCTCGTTTGTCAGATACAAACTTACTGAATGGTAAAATGTTTAGGGTTTTTTTAGAAATGTAAAGCAATTGTACTTTGGCTGATTAACTGGTAATTAAGTAAGACAGAATGACATCTTAAGCTGTGCTGTAAAAAGGAAGTTTGCTCTGGACGTAACAAATTAATTACTTCCTAGAACAGTTACTTGTGTCTCTCACATCCAAGCAATAGAATATCTGTGAAATAATGCTAGAGTCTTCAAGCGATATTAAGAACAAAATGCAAAACTGTCATCCGCAGGTCGTTGTCTGACTTTAAGATCTAGGCTCAGCTTTCTAATTTAAATACAAAGTTAAGTGCTTACACCTGATGTAATTGGGAGAACCTGTGTAACTGTTAGCAAGAGGGGAGCTCCTAATCTACATCCTTTGGAATTACCTCTGGAGATATATAAATCACTCTGTTGACAGTTTGAGTTTTTGGTGTGTCATTGCTGATCTGCCTGCACTCTGCATGTGCAAAGTTTAACAGAAACTCTTCCTCACTCTCATGTCTTCAGAAATATTCTTTATTGAGCTGATAAAATTTGCAAAGGTATGTCCAGTGTTTTAATAACGCTCCTGCAGGGCTATTCTTTTATTCTGCAAATTTTCTTACACAAAATGAGAGAAGCCAAACTCTTAGTGTGATTTTAGCAGATTAGACTGTGATTTGCTCCTTGCTTTTCCAAATATATTTAAGGTTCAATATGAATGTTTTGTGATACACAAAAGACAAATTGATGTCTAATTTATGTTACTGGATGGATGGTTCAATTTTAAACCAGCATCACCACACTGGTGATTTAGATTTAGTCTAAAATGAAGCAGAATTTACTCAGAATAGGATTACATACAGATTTATGATAGTGAAAATAGCCCTGCATTACTTTAAAGTTGTAGAAATACGGAGAGTTTTAAAGGTGTCTGGGCTTCTTCAGATATTAAAACTTTGCTTTTCATAGCAATTCCTCAGAAAAGCACAGAACTTAGTGATGAATAAATAGTAAACAGTGAAGAATCAATCCCTGATTCAGAGGATTCAATTGAAAATAAGGAACTTCAACTTCACTTTGTATATCATTAAAATAACTTGATCTCACTTCTCATTTTTAAGATTTACTTGAAGAATGCTGTGGAATGTTACCTATTTTTAAAGTAGTTTATCAGTTATGCATCGGGATATAAAGTTTATATATAAGCCCAAAATTATTTTGTAGTCATGGAATGAAATTATGTTCTAAGTGATTGTAAAGAATTCTAGGTAGCTTGAAGTATTTGTAGGCAGCAAATCTAAAAGATTAGAGTAATTTTTTTCCCCTATTATAGTAGTGTATTGGTAACTTTGTATTACATCACATCAACTAATTATTCATAGTTCATCCAGAGTATTTTCTTTCATCAAGTCTGTTCCTTCTGCTACAGTAAAGAAGTTGATTAGGTTTCAGACTACTGAATTACAAACCTGTCCTACATATGACTTTTCAGAATGTGTTTTTTTGCATTGCTATCCTGAGTTGAACTTTACTGGGAAAATTAGTCTCTTTCTTGGACAAAAAACAAATTAATTATATTGAGAATACTCAATAAGTTGTTAACCAACATAACAAGACGTAAATGTTGAATCAGAGACACATTTCATTATATTAATAACAAAAATCATCAGAACTTCAACTGGTGATTTTCATGGCTGAAGTCCTTTCTTTCAAATGAAATTGAAGTTGAAATATTGTTAAGCTGAAGGTGAAAAAACTTAGAAGTTAAATTAGAGTAAGTCAGGATGAAATCATCCTATACATTGTGCATGAGTTTCTGTGTACGTGTGTGTAAATATGTTTTCATTATACTGGAGAAATCTGATATTAAACTCTATGATACATGCACTTTTGAAATTCTGCTTATTGGATATTTTTCAATAGAACTATTTTTTGTAACAATGGGTTAGAAGAAAAAAAATAGTTAATAAAATGACCCAAAACCCCTAAGTGTAAGACTGACAGTTCAACTTGAAATCTTTAGTTGAAGTCTGAGGTAGTGCCAGGGTACTGTGAATAAATGTACAATTCTTTGCTCTAGAAGATAAGATACAGGCTTGAATTTGTCTGTTATTACACATTAAAATAAGCTGAAGAAATATAGGTGTCTGGAATTTTTTTGGACAAATGTTTGAAACTTTATTAAATCTTTACTTTTAAGGCAACTTTTAAAGGAGACCTGTCTCATAGGAATATTCAGTTTTGTTTATAACAAACTTCCTTGAAAGTTTAGTTCATTACAGCCCTGAGAACCAGAAAGTTTTAGCTTGTTCTTGGGCTTTTTTGCTAACATCCAGGGTTTAATCACTTTCTGGTCCAAAAGGTAAACTCCAGACTCAACACTATCCGAGGAAGGAGCTGAGCTTCCATCAGTAAATTTAAGTGTTCAGTTCTGACTTTTGCTATGCTGAATTTGGTATCTGATTTTACAGAAGTATCTTTCCAAAGCCACTATCAGTAGAAGTCGCATAGGTAAGAGTACAAGAACAGAGCAAGTATGTACAGCCACTTCTATGAAATAAATAAGATGACTTGAGAGTAGCACCTGATCCCTCCATAGTTCTTGCAAAAAATTTTGGGGGAACTTTCACAAACTGTAAGTAACATGCAAATGACATACCAATTTTGTCATCTGCCTCTCAGTGATGTGATTTTTAATTCATTTAGATTTCTTCTGCATCTAATATTTATCTAATAAAATCACTTGTCATAATGGAATTGACAATTGAAAGTGATGACACTGAAAAATAAATTAGCGTTAGAAAATAAGTCTTGGGATTTCCTTATGAGAGCAAAAGCATTCCAAGGCAAATGGCATAAGGAGCCATAAGTATTCCAGATGGTAAATTATTTTCTATGTGACATTCAGATTTATCTCTAAAAGATCAGCTTTTTTTATACATTCATAAGATCTGCCTGTCTTTAGCATTTCAGTATTGAAAAATACTTTTTTAAGAGATAGAATTCTTGTAGAACCTTACAAATATTTCTCAGATTTGTAGGCTGATTATATGAGCAAAGAGTTACTGGTTTATTGATGACATTTGAGATGGTTATTTTGCACTTTAAAATTAGAAAATCTGAATAAATCAAACTATGGAAGTTTCAGGATAAAACAGAGGACAGAAAGCATAAGTCAAAAAGACTGAGGATTTATTAGCCTTTACTGTTTTATTAGCTTTTACCGTGTTACACCAAGGTGTATGGTTGTCTTCAAATCAAGTATTATAACTGGTTCTTCTCAGTTGTTTCCAGATGTTACACTTCCAGTTCCTAACAGAAATACTGTTTATATATAATCCTGAGTTACTTATTGTTAAACTTCATCCCATTTCAATTACGCCAGTCTTCAAGGTCATCAACTCTCTCCTGTATCTAACAGTCCATCTTCTGTATTGGAGCACCTCTGCTTACATTGTGTCATCAATAAATGTCATCAGCATGCTCCTACTATTTTTCCTAGGAAGACCACTAATGAAAATATTAAATCACATAACTGAAAAATCAGGCTTTGAGAAACTCATCCATGTCTGGCTTTCAGCACTTCCGTCAGCTATCTTGCCTTCAGACAATTCCTTACCTATCTAACCTCTATTACAGGGAGCTCGGTTAATGTGGCAACCTATCAGTTTACTAATGGTGATGCATGAGGGCTACTATATTTCCTATTTCCAGAAAGAAAATGGGTATTTTATTGAAGAAAGAGGCAGATTAGTCTAGCGTGGTTTACTTTTGATGCATAAGATACAAATACATCGGGTAAAACAAGTAAGAGACTTCTAAAGAAAGAGTACAAGAAGCTTTTCCAGGCCATACTTCCCTGTGTGTACACTCCCACCACTTGGCAGGCACGGCTTGAAGTCTTGTTATGTCAGAGGTCAGACTTGGGTCGAGTTCAATAGGTATCAATGAGTCCACTAGACCTTTTGAATTATTCATGCTTTTGCAGTGTGTCATCTTCTGATGGTGACTTGCACAATTTAATTATGTTTTTTCTTTGGGAAATCATTGTGTTTGTTTTTGGGAACCTCTCTTGTAGTATTAGATTTGAAAGATCCCTATTCTAACATCATAGTAATGAGGACTTCCTGTATATCTTTATGTAGGCCTTTATCATATCCTTCTTCAGTTATCTCTTTTTCAAACTGATGGACTCTGGTTCATTCCACCATCTTCTAATATGGAATAACTTCAAAATCCCTCTATTTTCTTCCTGATTTTTTTGCCTCTTTTCTAGATCTTACGCTCTTACATTGAACATGAAGATACAGTGGGTGGATTTATCACATTAAAAAAAAGTTTCCTACACTGTTTTTTGGTTGGGGTTTCTTTTTTTTTTTTTTGCCCCTAATAATTTCCAATGTTCTAATGCTGCTTTTTTTGACTGGGGTTGCAAGCTGGTGCTTTCAGAGAACTATTGAGAATGAGTCCCATATTCTTTTTTTGAAGCAGAATTTAGAATCCACTGTTTTGAATGTATAGAAAGGCATATTTATTCCCACATAGACTGTGTTGTATGTATTGACACCATTTCACTCATTCTTCTTTGTACCATTCACATCTGTTGTTTCAAACAAATAGCTCTCCGTGATATAGCATCTTATCAGGGAGGACTCTTGAACTATGTGTTCCCAGAGAAATCCCCAAAACCCTTTTTAATAATGGAGGTCGCAGTACAGTAACAATGGACCTTTTAAAGTACCCTTAATTAGTCATGTTGAGTTGAGAAATGGTAAATTGCAGGGATGTAGAATTGCTTCCCTGACACTGCAATGCTATGCAATCAAAATAAGTAATCTTTATTTGCTTGTTCTTTATGAGAGGAAAAGAAAATATCTTTAAAAATCATCATGATAAGGCCAGGTTAGATGATGCCCTGAGCAACCTGATCTAGTGAGTGACATCCCTGCCCATGGCAGGGGGGTTGGAACTAGATGGTCTTTGAGATTCCTTCCAACAAAAACCATTCTATGATTATATTAAATATCCTTGGGACCTGGGCAGTTACATGAAATTGCATACAAAATAAACACCATGGAGCACTAAAACTGAATTGTCTTCATTTTCATCCTGCAATATCTATTCATTCTCTTTCTAGTGTCACCTATTTCCTAAACAGCAGTTTTCAGACTGCAAGTGATGTGAGCCACTATTGGGTTTTGGGGATATTTTGTGGGTTTTCAATTCGGTGGAGTTGTGGCATTTTCAGGACTTCTCTGTTAGTCCTACATGTTATTATATAGCTATGTCTAAGCAGTTCATTTAGATTAAGAGAAAAACTTTCATTAATATCAATGGAGAATCGAACTGATAATGAAAGACATGTTGTCTTTCAATGTGAAAAAATGAAATGAATTGCCATGCCACTTATGCCATGGCACAGTAGTTCTGTTGTCTTTTGAAGATACCACAAATCCAAATGCACATAAAAGAACCATCCAGAAATCAAACTCTACTTCTTCAAATACCCCTCTTACCCTTATTTTTGATAAGACTGAAAAATAAAAATCAGAAAATCTACTAAATTATCTACCTTTAGATACAGAAATACCAGTATTAGATACAGAAATAAAAGGTATATGAGATCTTCTGATGGCGCTTTACTGTATCCACCACGATTAGTTCAGTGATGATGAAAGAGTTCAATTTGATTTAGTAGAGATTGCCTCGCTGACTGTAATTGCTTTGTTGCCAACGTATTTTCTGTATACCTCAGTGCACAGACACCTGTATTAGGTTTCAAATGCTGTATGTACACATAACAAGAAATCTTGTCTAAAAATCCTTTGAAACATCGTTGTTTTCCCACATTTCAGCTGAATGTGTTCCTTCTTGCCTGTATTAATTAAATCTGTATTGAAAGAGGTTAATCAGACTTTGCTTTCTTTTACAGGAAACATGAATTTCATAAACCGTTTCAGGCCAGTAAAAAGACATAAATTAGATATAGTCTGTGAGAATTTTTTCAGAATAGGTGTATTTTGCACTGTAACAAACACTATATTTTTGCCTTCTTTTCTATTGGTATTTCACTCACGATAATGTGTTTTGCCCTAGAGATGTACACAAGGTATATATGCTATTAGGAGAATAGAAATTCTGTCAGTAAAAATCATAATTCATAAGCAGAAGCATTAGTACTTTGGTGTAAACAATGAAAGTTGGTCTTCAGTGTTCCTGTCACTGCAAACTGCAGGAGGAAGGTGAAGACTCCAGCCTGCCTAATGTGGCAGTGAACGTGGATTTTCTGCACGTAATGTTGTTTTCTGATGAATCACACACATGCATAACTTGCTGTCAGTTTGCTCTAATTATTGTAGATCATCCTCATGATCTGCCACTTGCAACCTAATATATTATGATAGTTGAAGTAATATGTTCTGGTTATAATTGGTTGCCCACTATTGATATGGGTAATAGATCTCTCCTGTGAAATACAAACAGTAACTAGATGCACAGCATGCAGGTGAGTTAAGTACCTACACTACCTAGGAATCAGCAGGTATTCTTCATGACTTAGTCTCCAGACATATTTTTCTGGAAGCTCAGCATATCTCTAATTGCAATTATATTTTGTGTCCATCTTGTCTCAGATCTTAGAAAAGGGGTTTCTGTGTATAAATATTTAAGTATGAAAGTAAAAGGCAATACCAAGCACTTTTCTGCAGACTTGGAGAAATATAACTGGCATAGATCTCTTCACAGAATTCCGATTTAGATTGGTAGAGTTGGTCTCAAGGAAAAAGAAAAGAAAGATAAAGAAAATGAAAACTTTAACCTGGAAGCTGTGAGCTACATTTTGACGTGGCAGGTCTTCACATTACATATTTAGTTCAGTGTAATCAATAGCATTAATAAATCAGTGCATTGGCTGAATTCTGAAAGGATTGTATCTCTCACACAATTAATTGATTTTTGTGTTCTCCATGTGAGCACAGAAACACCATAGTTAAGTGCACAGTTGGTGTAATATTGACTTTTTTTCTGATATTTAGTCACTAAGTGTCCAAGGTTGACAAGGGCAGTTATATTCCATCGTTTTCTATCAGTAATCATATTTGCCTAGAGCATTATTTTCCCCCAAAGCACTTCTTGGATTTAAAGGCCTAGCTTCTTTTACATGTTTTATTCAAAACTTCCAAAATAATCTGGAGACAAAATTTACCTCCTTGCAAAGTACTATTAGAAGGTTTGATTTCAAAAATGTATGCTTGAGGCATATGTTTGTGGATCAGCATAAGCTTTTTAAATATCTCACTTTGTTTCTTTCAATAAATCCAGTTATAGGTGTAGAAGAGCAAACCATCAAAACCTTTAAAGGCTTAGCCGTCTTTTCTCATCCTCACTGATTTGCACCTTCCTAAAAAGACCTGAAAAATAAAAAGAAGTGCAAAGGACATTGTATCCAAAACCACACACAGGTTTAGCCTGAGGTGGTTATCTTTAGGTTTAGTGAACAAGGTCTCCTTTGACTTTGCATATTTCAAAACTAACTTAGACTTGGATATTACTTTTGTGACATCCGTTGCAAGAAGTCTTTGAAAAGAATAAATTACATTCTAGTGTATTCTATTAATTTTTATTTATTTGAGGCTTTTAAGTTAGTTCTAAAAGATATGACAGCAGTTCTCACTGAATTTTTTGCTCTAATTACAACTTCCCTACTACTAACCTCATCACCTACCAGAGAGTGATTATAGTTCTGCACAACTTGCAAAGTTGATAGAAATAAATGACACAATACCAGTTAAATTATTTAGACATTTGCAGTTCATTGCAATTTATAAGTTCAATAGAAATAGTTAAGTAGATATCACACATAAACATAGATAAGGCATAATAGAAAAATAATACAACTTGTGAATTTGGAATGGGAGAACAGAGTTTGATATTTTAGAATAGCACTTAAGACTCTAAATTAATTACTGTGTGTTCATATGTCTGGTTTAAACACGGGAACTCGTGAAACCAATGTACCACTCTTGATGCTGGAAGCTGGATTGAGGGGACAAAAAACCACTTAAAAATGTTGCATACTTGGACTGGGATCAGCTTTGGGTCTTATAGCAGGAGTCCTGATATTGCAAAACATGATTTTCAGCTTCTTATTGTCTCTTGATAGCTTTTTCTACTTTTGCTGGGCCAGAATTTAATCTCAAAATTCATGGAAAAATAATTATTTGATTAATTAGTGAGGAAATAGAGTTCCTTTAAAAGGCAGTCCCCATTTAATTGACAATAATTTGTGATTTTAGACAGTAGAGTTCTGAATACTAAAATTCTCTGGCAACTGGCTTTCAAATATATTCTCCGAAAACTGCCAAATTTTTTCTGCTAAGCATTCAGTGGTAATCTATGGTCATATATGCTCATCATATCATTCCATGCACATTGTCTGTTCTCAGCTTCATGTGAATACTCATCATGATCTGTGAAAAACATAGTCAAAGGAAGGGCACAAAACGATGTCTTTGGATTTAGTAATAAACATTATACAATATAAAGTACAGTAAATGTAAAGATGCAGTCTTTATATTCCTCAACATTGCCTTCACATATGCAATCGTCTTCTGACTTTTCAAGAATATATTTTGATACGTTTGTATGTACAACCTTGCCAAATAATGGCACCAGCAGCAAAAATATTTGTATTCCATGGAAATGGAAAAAACATTCTTCTGTTTAAAAAATAAATCCATGTTGAAAAGATGAGGGAGATTGTTGGTTTATGCTTATTCAGAGCTTTGTTGAAAAGCTAATAAAAGTGTGTAAATTATTGTAATTTTGTTCACAGTAATTTAAGCAAGTAAATATCCCTTGTGCTTTTAAACTCTTTTACCTTTGCCCCTCTTTTTTTTCGTGCTTTACCTTTTATTTCTATTAAGAAAAATCCAGTAGATATTTCATAGCAAAAGCATAGTCTGTTTTCCTGTTTGGTTTGGATAATGGACTTTGTGTGGGATAATATGAAAAATTTGCATGGTATGGGTGAATATGTAATTGAAGAAAGAGGTCTTTTGTTCAAAAGAGCCAGTATTGTAGCATGAACTTCATACCTACAAATAGTTTCAGTAGTGCCAGGTTTGATACAAAGAGGGATGCCCACTGCTCTAATTATTGCACATATTTTTAACATATGTTTTACATTATATCACAGAGAGACCTGTTGTTTAATGCTGCTTCTTCTTGTGTTACTTTTCCTGTGATACCAATTATTTTAAGCACGTATGACAGGTAGCTGGCATCTTCATAGCATCTCAGCAGGTTTTACCGGTAGCACTGTGAACATGAAAATAATATGTTAAGAATCTGTTCTATGCAAAAAGATAACATAGACATAGAGAAAGCACTGAACAGCCTTTAACAAAAAACCCCAGCAGTCATTCATGAGTGAAGTACGCAGTTTCTAAGTAATTACACGTTAAGGTTAAAATGTTGCGTATTCCAAGGCTGTCTTTCAAAACTGTTCAAATTTAGTGTCATGAGCTCTAGTGAATGCACATCACTGTTAATAACCAAATTAATTAACAGCATGTTGAAGTTCCATAGAGACCATACAGATATACTTCTGTTGCAATTAAATAGAAAATGTGTGTCTGTGTAGAAGGCGGTAAATCATAATTACTAATATACTGGTCTGTTATTGGGTTTTACTGTGACAAGGTTATAAAAAAATATATGGCTACAGAGTGTATTTGGTTTTTTCACACAAGCAACAACGTAAGAACTTTGTACAGAACAATCCGGTATGTTATATGATTGAAGATGTTTAAAACTGGATTTATACAAATATATAGACATAAATAGCTAGTTATACATAACTATAGTATTTTACACACATTTTTTCCATTTTTATTTGTTCTATAAACTATATTTTATATATTATTCTAGTTTTGTACATGTATAGATGTATATATATATCACAAAGTCCCAGAAAGCGTAAGGTTGGAAGAGGCCACAGTGAGCCATCTGGTCCAACATCCCTGTTTAAGCAGGGTCATCCTAGAGCACCTTGCATGGAAGATCTGTCTATAACTATATTTTTTAATTTTTGACTTATTTTTATTGTATTTTTTACATTAATTTTACCTGGGTGGATTTTCCTTGACCTCAGGTTCTCACTCTGCCTTTTGGTTTTAGGTAGTCCTTTACATCAGAGTTTCTGTTCTTAATACAAACGCTGTGGTCCCTGGTTCCTGGCATCGCTGGGATTATGGCAGCAGACTATTGCTTACCACGACAGGCTGTAAGGGCCATCCGTTCATACCGAAGGGGGCTGGTGCTGAGAACCTGGTGTTATTTATTCTTCACAGAACGGCGACTTTTGGTTGTTTGTAATTATTTTGTTACTAAGAAGTTTGGATCAATTTGCCAATGATTCAACTCAATAAACTAGTAAATAAGAATGCTCTACCTTATCTTTGGCTCGGGACTTTTCCCAGCTGTATCTAGGGATGTGGCTTAAATACAACTTAGAAAAGAGGACTATTCACAGAAGTAGCCAGGATGCTTCTTTGCTTTGGTAATCACTGTCTAGCCCTATCTATTCCGTTCCTTATAACTTGTTCTATGTGGAGAGCACCATTTTGTGAGAAGGTACTTGCCTGCTTAGTTTCTGTGCCATAGGTTGTTGTTAGTTACATAACAACATCAACTCTACCTTATGTTAACTCGCCAGTTTACAAACACTTGAGTCATTGTTACTTTGGGTTTTTAAGAGTCCTTATCAACAAAGGCAGAGAAAGAATGTTTGTATGAGAAGACTCACTACCCATTTTTACCATCTCAACATATAATTGAGCAAAAGAGGATGAAGTTGCAGTTCCGTGTCCTGAAACTGGAAACTGTTTTTCTGATGTGCAAAATATTCTTCCCCAGTTCTAAACAATATATGCTTTCTCTTAGATGTTAACATAGCAGTATAATCACTCAAGTTCCAAGCTGGTAGATCTTTAAAATTGATAGTCAAACAGATAGGATGTGTTGGATAACTTCAGTGTTTTATCTGACAGGCAGCAGTAAAGTTTTATAAGCTTTTTTGACTCATTTTTTACATAAAATAGAATTCATGTGTTCCATCACTTCTATTTTCCGTTTTCTCCCTGGGATGAAATGTTCCATCTGAGAATGTACAATAAATATCCCACTGACTAGTGGTAAGCAAGAACCACTGTCTAGTTGTCTGCTAGAAACCAATGCCATTGCCTAACTCCATGTGTCTTGTTCTATGTGGATTAAGACCTGCTGCCTTTTGGAAAGGCATCTGAGGTGAGGCAACTGTATTGATGCCCTGTTGCCTGAACTAGGGCCATCATATATGAGTTTCTGTTGTCTTCTTCCAGAACCTAGTTAGGAACAATTGGATGCAATTTTAGTTTTCTTTTTGAAGACTGGTCATTTATGGATTTTGATAAAAACAATTTCCTTTTCTTACACACTAGTGCCCTCCACAATGCTGGGAGACTTTTCCCAGGTCTGTTGTGAGAGCTTGTGCATGAGCAGAGCTACTAAAGATTAACTGCCAAAGAGCACATTTCCTGTTAAAACCAGCACACTGGTTAATTGGACTGAATCAGGTGAAACTGAAGAATTCCATATCTGACCAGGCTGATCAGGGATGAGCCTGTGTTGCTATTTGTTGCATTTTGGCTGCTATTTTCAGTTTTCTTTCCCATGTTTCTGAGCACAGCACTCTTTGATCATGCTCCAGTAAATGAAGATCAGAGCATCAAAGGGAGTTAAATGCATTGGCAGTGAGTGTCACCAAGCTTGACTTTCAAGTGTGCTATGCTAAGAATATATTCAGGAATGCTCATTAAGTGAATCAGGGCAGTTAAACACCTAAGAAATGGAATCATGAAGGGACGAATTTTGAGCACAAGATCATCTAAATCTAGAAAAACAAAATAGTCAAGAGTGCAGAGATAGAAAGTTTTCTGCATTTTCTTGAATGAAAATATTTTTACTGACAATTGTAAAGTCATAGCTTAGAACTTATTCCTGCAAGTGATAACATAAATAGAAAACACAAGGATGAATATTTCAGGTTTGCCGTCAAGCTCTCTTCTGTCTGGGGTTTGGGGGCAGGCTTTGTTAAGGTCTATGGTGCAGATACTCTGATGACACAGATAAGAATGCTCAGACCTCGGTTGGGAAATTACGTACAAGTATGTTTGTTTTGTAGTTGTGTTTATACCAAACACGAAGTTTCTCATATGGTGTGAATCAATGATGTGGTAACTGTTCACCATGCAATAGAACATCTTTAGTATTGAGCCTTTAGATTTTCAGTGCCTTGCCCCTGTATTGCTACGATTATATTTTCAGTATTTATCTTATCTCATGTGTATATTGTCTGTACAGCCAAGCTATGTATTCATTCTTATATATGCCTGAATATATATATTTAAAAAGACTTCATTTACAATCCAGAATTTAAACTTAGGGAGATGCGTTGTGCCTCAATAACATGTGGGAGAGTTTTCGCTGACTTTTATTATCCAGTTTTATATTTACAGATACTGTAGGAAATGCTTTTCATGGTTGAGATAGAACTTTGATGCACATATCCAATACCCACCCACTTTTCAGGCTGTAGACCAAATCAGTCTTCTGATCTAATGTAGTATTTACCGTGGTTTCCCCAGAAGTTAAAAATAGGATGCTTATCCTCCTAATCTCTGCCTGTCAGAAGTTTGGAGACAATATTTAGAATTGCTTTCGTGCTTGTTCTGGATTAACCCAGGTAGGCAGCCAAGTTCCACGCAGCCACTCTCCCAGGTGAGACAGGAAGGAGAATCGGAAGGGTAGAAGTGAGATGACTCATGAGATAAAGAGAGTTTAATAGGTAAAGCGAGACTGTGAGCACAAGCAAAGCCAAGTAAGGGATTCATTCGTTACTTCGCATCACTGGAGAGATGTTTAGCCTATTTCAAGAAATCTGGGCTTCATCATGCATAACAGTTATCTGGAAAGAAAATACCATAACTCTGGTCATCCTTTCTTCCTTCTCCTTCCCCAGCTTTTTTGCTGAGCACAATCTCATATGGTGTGGAATATCCCTTTAATCAGCTGTCACCTTCCAAATCCTTGTGCACTGCCAACTCACTCACTACTAGCTACTATGAAGAAAATTATTTCCAGAAAACTCTTCCAGACAAAATAAGTACACTACCATTATTTGGATCATATTGATACCCCTCCTTCCAGTTCCTGGGTCAGTCAGTTGAACACATACCTTTAAAAAGAAAAAAATCCGAGAAAATGCTGAGCTTTTACACTTGACCTATTTTGCTTGAATTAAAAAAAAAAATATTGGTGAAATGCTCCTCTATACCACATTTTTTAAATGTTGAAAGCACAATGAAATTAAAACATTCTGTCATGGGGGAAAAAGTATTTACACAAGTATAGGAAGTGTGCATTTTTTTTCACATTCCATCCATCATCAGAAGTTATTATTATCACTTGCAAAATCACAGCTTCATTAAAGGTTCAGAGAAAAATTGTGTAATCTGTTTGGATTCTTGTTTGAAGAGGATTTAGTGAAATAAAAAATTGTGGCCGTTCATTTCAAGATATACTGTACCTTTTTTCCTTCCTTTTTTGGCAGATGTTACAATGTGAACTTTATTGGAATGTAAGAAAGATAAGAATGAAACAGGATTTTCAGATACTTTTGTTAGTGGCAAGAGCTTTATTCCATGTATGCATTTAATTTACTAAAGCTCCATCTCTGTATGTGAAATACGCCCAACTTCCTGATTATTAAAATCGAAAATCATTTTATAGTTTACTCCAGAACACTGTAAGCTTGAAATATGAAAAATACTGTCTGAAAATAGCTCTTTGTATATATTTTAAGTGCCATTATGTTTGTTTTCCTTTAAAAAATAATCATTATTTTTTCCATATGTTTTATGTTTATTACTGTTAAATACGCTGGCTTTGCAAAGCTATAGCAGTGGGATTTATAATATATTTTCTGGTTCGTACATCAATAAAATTGCAATTGAAAATTCATGTCAGCTGTGCTGAAGCTAGGTAGACCTTTTTCTTAAATTCTCAGAATACATGACCTGTTTTCCACAATGGTAGAAAGCAAAGAACATTTCCATGTGTGACCTGGAGAAATCATATGTGAAAGTAAATGAGGTACAATGAACATGGATCTCCAAAATGCCATTTTTACATTTAGTATTCAACACGCAATCAGCACTTCCATATGGTTCAGAGAAATAAAATTGCGTTTTACAGTGTAGTAACATGTCAGTCCAGCAGTAGCTCTAATAAATATTTTATTACTGATAATCTGCATCTCATTTAGACTTTAGGAAAGATACACAGTGTATGACCACATCATATATCACAATGCAAAGAGGAAAATAACAATGAAGAAAAAAAAATACCATCTATCATATCCTGTCTTGATTTTTGAAGCTACTGACGTATTGTGTAATGATAATTAAACAATTACAAAATAAAAATGTTTGACCAAAGTTTTCATAATCTGTTCTCATTGCAGATTCCTGGCTCATTAGAGATTTACTCACATGGAAAGCTGAAGGTAAGATGAAACATCCTACAACCTCAAGCTCTGGTGGGACCTGTGTATTGCATTGGTGTTTTTAAAATGACACACCATTGTCTAACTGACAGAACACAGAAAACTACAAAATTAACATAGGCCAGTTTGTGCTCGGTATACACAGTTTTCTACTGACTTGTCCATTATTGATAGTTTATGCTGCTGAATCCAATTTATTGTTGCTGCAATAACAGTGTACGCCAACACTGTAAGTAGGGATAAATTCACAGAGCACAAACTTTAACAGATATAAATGGATTGTTCAAGAAGGAATATCCAGGATGATAAATTCTCTGCCTGGTTACCAGACTCATCAAGGATAGAACATAATTGAATAAATAATAAAATTCTCAAAATGACCTATTAAATATCTTGTGAGCATTCCCAAGTTTTCACAAGAAACTGCTATTGCCTATCTGTGCCATATTTTGATGCTTTTTAATGATGCCCCTCTTTGGATTAATAACTTGAAAATGTAATTTATGGCCATGATCTCAACTCAGCTGAAAGCACATAAGGTCCCGGAACTCTGAAATGGTGTCCACTCAAAAATGTTTGAATTTGGCAGCAATCTGGCTGTGAGCAAACCTTAATCTGTCTTATCAGTACTTACCTAGCAACTGCACTGTATTGAACAAGTACATGGAGTTTGGGTTTTCTTCCTTTGGTTTTTAGCTCAGTGATTTTTCTCAATGGTAACCAAAATCAAGTAATTTATAGCTTGTGAACCTCACAAAAAGAGTTCATTTACAACCATATTCTGCATCTTGTGACACCAAATGGAGTGTGTGTTCTTCTATATGACTACAAAAGATTTTAGAACAGCCATCAGAAACGTGTTCTGCTCATTAATGTTTTTACAGTAGCTGCCTTAAAAGAGCTACAGTTTCCTAGAGCAAGTCATTCAGAATTCAACTACGCTCTTCAAGTTTAATAGGTTGAGCTCTTTGAGTTCCCCTACCTCCTCCTGATTGATGGTTTGTTTCTTCTTTTAATACAAAATTCAGTAAAATTTCCCACAGTGAAAAGGGTCTTTTAATTATAAAACACCAGCGTGTGGGAATGATTCAATTTACACATCAGAAAAGTTCAGTTACTTGACCATAATTTATTTTTTCTGCTGATCATTTACAGACCACAGATTCTTCTTCCTCTGGCCCCCTCCCCTTCTCACTTTTTCTTGTTCTATGTAAAAGAATAAAAACCTCAATACCCTGTAAAAGGCTTTAGATATTGTATCACTTAGTCATCAGAACTAGGGACTTCATTATCAGACTTTTTTCTGCCAGCTTTTATCCCTTTCTCATTTCCTAGTTATGTTGTCATATTTAATTTAAATGCATTCCCTAATTGCTGAGTAATACAGTTTTTTCTTGTATCTGACAAAAGGACAGCATAAGTAAGGAGGGGTATGGTGTATCACTCATGAAACTGTGAACATAAGAGATATCATCAAAAAAAGATATTTGCAGTTCTAATGTTGCATATAAGGCAACTGACCAGCTCTTATTTCTTTGTCCTTTTTTTTTTTTTTAAGTATTAATCAATTAATGTTGAAATAAAATTCTGGAAGGGATGGAAAATTTTCATGTTTCCATGTACTTCCTCTATGTAGTATTAGTCATTCTTATTGTTTTATTGTCAGAATATATCTTAAGACTTGCCTTGGCAGGTAAAACAGCTTTTACTGACAAAGCTTTGTAGGTTCTAAATGTGATTCTCCTAGCAAAATCAGAAAAGTTAATCTTAGTTTGTGCTTACTATGGCCATAAGAGAAATAAACAGTAAAAATGTCCAGAATACTATATATACAAATAATCTTAAGTATCTTTACAGATATGGTCTTAAATTTGTTTTGGTTTTAATCAAATGTGGTTCGTGACCAAGCACTGTTAGATTAGATTATGCTCATTTCAGAAAGAAAAACTACATGTAGAGACCTGCAGGTATAACCATTTATTCTAGGTTTTATATATAATTCTGGTTCAGCTGAATACTTAATTGGTTGCCTATTTGTTGCCACAGACATATGAACACAATAGCTACACTACTGAAGCATATTGCTTTAATTCTTTGCTTTTTTGGCATTTTATTTAGTCTGTTTTCCACTTTGGAAGGGATGTATGAATGCTACTTTAGTAAAATAAGTGAAACTTGGGAGCAGCGGTCATTTAGTCTAATTCTTTTCAGATATTTGAAGGTGCTTCTCCTTTACCCTGGAATAATTACTTAAACTAAAATAGCCAACATGAATTTGTGTTTTGGAATGTTCCTATGAAAAAGAAACTAAAAAGCTATTTTTGTAATATCTGTACTTGCTGCTGTTTGGAATTTCTTTTATGTAGAAACACAAATGTATCCCTGGATAAGACCTGAAAGCCAAAACTAGCATGTATTTGTAAAATGGACCAATATAAGTTGTTCTCTTCCATTGGCCGTTTGGCCATTATGGGCTAAAGGAAACTGGTAATTCAGAATCCAGTTTGATTTTACAAATTTAAATTTCTGCTACTGCAACTTTCTCTAATTCACCTGTACCTTACTGTATCCTGCTCAGTAAAGGGAACAATTTGGACCACATGAGGACAGCAATAATCAAAATCAATGAATACGGGTCTTTCCAGTTCTTACTTGTGTTCATACAGGCATGCATCTTAATACTAAGTACACTCAGTTTTTATTTCCAAAAGATAGTTTTTTAGAAATTTTTTTGATCCCAGAGTAAGTAACAGGCCATCGTATCTTCCATCTGACATTCCATACCCTGCTAAGTGAATGCTCACATACAAGATCTCACCAATACTCATGCGTAAGATGGATTGTACTTCTCTTACACAAAGCATCAGATATATACAGTTATGCTGTGGCATAGTTCATTCTTTTTTTTTTTTTAATACAACTGAACTCCTTTATTCTTCTACATCAGTACACCTGAAGCCATGAATAGGTAGTGGCTTCAAATTATTTCCAAGGCTGGTACACTACTGAAACATTGTGTGTCCCAAAAGATGTGACCAGCCCCTCAGTCCTCCTGCTGCTCGTGCAGCAGCTGTCCTGTGATGATGCGCCTAGTTCTTCTTGGGCTTCTTTTGGTATCCCCATAATGACTTCCAGGTCTGTTTCACTGGCCGAGTAAGCCCTGTAGCATTATTCTGAGTAAGTCTGTGTTTCTGCAGTTGTCATCAGTTCCCAACAGTGTAAGTCCTCAGTAGAAACTTCAGCTATAGGGATAAAAAAAAAGTCCTGCAATTTTTCAATATATTTAAATCCCTGTTCTTTCAGACCATTATCTTATGACTATTTCCTATGGTAAGATAAAATCAATAACTCTGTACAAAACATTAATTTCAATGAAAGCCTTTGGTCACAGTTTTTATCATTACTGTTTTTGTGATCATTTATTTTCAACTTCCCTTCGGCTTAAATAATAGCATTTTGTATTAATTGTATTCAGGACAGTTAAATAGTGTTGTACGCTGTGTTAGAGGTTGGTGTTTTAGTAGAGGTTTCTATATTTAATAGATGTTCTGATCATAAAGTTTTATGGCAGAAGTTATTATTGTCACAATTTTTTTTCTTTTTATTTTCCTTTCATGACAATATATGTGAGTGTTGAGTGTCTGTTAAGATTGCAATGTTCTCATCCCAATACAAGGAGCTTATGGCTTCCAGTGTGTTGTATAAATTTTGGACATCCATGGAATTTTTCCCTTTAGTAGGTAGGGATTACAGTGACTTAGTCTCTCCTATTGTAACTTGACTCTGTCTGTGCGCTAAATGTTGCAGCATCTCAGATCCTTGCATTTTTGATAGGAGAATCAGAGGTGAATTCCCAGCTGATAGTAGGCACATCTCCATGGTACTACACGTACTTTATGCTTTTGTTTTGTGGTTTGCTTTGCTTTTTTTTAACAGTCAACCATCTCTATGATTACTGTTTAAATGCAGGTGTGATTCCTGCACATTGCTATCAAGTTTTTGTCAGGCTACCTATATTTATGAGGCGTAGAGAGGCATGCCAGTGGAAATAATTCTTTCAGGTTTTCCTCAAAAAAATAAACAGGTATCATACTCAGTCTTTTGAACTGTCATCTTCTCACCGCAATCAGTCAGTCACCGTGTCACTGGATGGATGTTTTTCTATTTTTAGACATTTCTATCATCTTTGCACAAAACTGAGCTGTTTGGCATATTAGTTGTAAATATGAGAAATTATTTGCTAAAACCAAAAACAAATCTTAGCCATGGGTAGGGTGTGGTTGTAGAAGAGTTTGAAATCTTCTCTGCCATCAAAGCTGAGGTCCCCCTCTGAAGTGCTGAGATGCAAATCAAGTTCAGCCTGAGAGTCTCACGGGCCTGAATTCCTGGACATAATTGCCTTTCTGAACAGACTACTTCTCAGTCCTAGATGGGATTAGTGATGGTGCTAGTTTCTGTCTTTATGAAAGGATTTGCTTGAAAGTGGAAAAATTTCTATGTCCTCAAAATCACCCATCTCCGTTCTGAGCAGTAGGAGGAAGGATCATGATTTAGCCCAGTGCTTTGTGTAAATAGTTCTGGAAATATGGGTTAGAACCAGGATTCTCCTCTCCTGGTCAGATCCCACCGTGACAAGGGAAATTTTTCTAACATTCTTAGTCATGGGGAATTTGGTGTACCTCCAGTGCACAGCCCCTGTTCAGAACCTCTCCTTGAGATGTATTAATTTATTAATTCAATCTCTCAAGCCAAAGAAGATATTAAACCTATTAAATGTTAGTCTGTTATCATCACAATCAACATCGTATTTTTAATCAGAAGTGGCCAGAGACATTTGATCAGTAATTAGTCTAATTTTGTCAGGTTACTAAATAGTTCCTGAGCATCTAAATTAGCCTGTTTAATAGCAGAATAAAGCAAAGAGATGCCTCCTTTGTAAAGCTCAGGTGGAAGACAACTGCTAAAACACATTCCTGTTTTGCCACAAAATCAAGATCCTGAACCCCTTGGGATTCCAGCAGAAAATGGATGTCAGCCCTTACTCTTGAGCCTCAGCACAACCTGCTGGCATAGCCACAAGCAAGAGACAGTAGCTGCAGAGATAGTGCTGTTCCACCAAGGCAGGGATGCCCTAATGCACACAGGTCATCAAGGGACTCACTGTGGGTATTCTGGGAACTATATCCACTGCAGATGTGGTGCTTAGGGACGTGGTTTAGTGGTGCATTTGGTGGTGCTGGGTTAACAGCTGGACTTGATGATCTTGAAGGTCTTTTTCAGCCTAAATGTTACTGTGATTCTCCTTTTTTTTTTTTTTCCTCTTCAAACATGAAAATTTGCCTTTGTCCTTAAGAACCATTTCTGTCTTTGTTCATAGGATTCTCCTTTGGTGCATTAGCAGAGATAACAGGTGAAATCATGGGTTCCCTTTCAGAGTAGAGAGCAATGGGGAAAAGCACCGTGCCTAGGGAAGTGCTACATCGGCACAATCCAGGATTTTCAGTCCTGTCTTTTAGGACCCTTTACTGTTTGGCAAAACTTGCTTTTAGTTCTATGGCTTGTTGACATTAACAGAGATGTTATTCAGTCCAGGATCAGAAAGTAAATGTACCAGGTGATAAAATCTAGAAAATACTGTCATTGCTTGTCTGTAAAAAATTTATACTAACTGGATAGTAGAATAGTGATGTTTTACTTTCCATGTAGAAAACTGTGCAGGTTTTTTTCAGGAAAAGCATTTACATTTGAATAGAAGTTGGGGTTTGTCACATATTATGAATGCAGTTGAACTAATTAGGGCATGGGTGTTTAGAGTAGTGTACTAGATAAAAAAGAGCAATTATTTTCAAGCCAATGAACTATTGTTTCAAAAAGAATTTAGTTTTTTTCCTTCAGGAGACTAAAATATCTTTCTTGTGGTTTGTTATGGCTCTTTGAACAACTTTTTAAGGCTAATTTGTGACAGATTTTATACTGTGATTTTTTGTTTTTAGTCTACTGAAACCATCTAACCTGGATAGCCCAAGGGAGCTAAGTCAGGAAGCGTAGAAATCAAGAAAGATTGAGAAAGAAAACCTGAAGTTTCTATTTTTTGTTTTACCAGAAGCTAGTAGAACTCAGTTTCTGTTGAAAGAAGAAAGTGAGTATTTTTGTTGAAAGAAAAAGGGACTTTCTTTTTTCCCCCAGCATTCTGCTTTTGTGTTAATAAACTTAGATTTCTGTACGTTTTGTGTAAAATAAGAAACAACATTTGAATTTTTGATGGTTTGATGTAGTTTAACAATCTCTATAGGAAGGGGTAGAGTTTCCTGAAAAGGAAATTTGACCTCCAGATCAACTCTGAAGAGGTTTGAGATGTATTCTTCGTTTAACAGCAATAGGAAAGGACATTTTCATGCATGCTACACTTCTGAGTTGATGGCAAGCTGGTCTCAGGTTCAGTGGACATCCATACCCTTTTCTTCAGCATCTGACAGATATCGAGAAGAGGTTTTGTGCTGGCTCAGTGTGCTTGAGGCTACTGCACAAATTACATTGCTCGCAAAGTTCATTTCAACATTATAGTAAGACAATCAGAAAGGTGAACGGAAGCTTTATGGATGTCAGTGAGGTGGTCATTGAGCTGATTTTCCTTTTAATAGAAAAAACCAAATAAGTAGAGATCATTTGAATGGCACAAGTCAATGAACCAGGTGAAACTCATTAGAAGTTAGGGAGCTGGTTGCTTAAACAGAGACTCCCCAAGAATTTTTCAGCCGTATATAAATTAAGAACCAAAACCCAGATGAAAAAAACTCCTTGTTAAAATTTTAATACACTTGATAATAGCTGTGTCAGACACTACAAAACAGTGTAAAATATATGCTAATTTATTAATTTGTTATGAACCAGCCACATGGGTAATGCTTTTTACATAAAAGTAGGGATCTTCAACAGGATTCCACTGAGTTTTGGGAAAGTATCCAAAAATTGCAGCTCCAGCACATGTGAGGCTCAATGTGACTGCACAGTTCGATTACAATTAGGTTGTTTTAAGTGGAACTTTGATACTTACTGTTTCACACCCCAGTCGTCAGCAGCCATGTTAACTATGCTGGTTTTGAAAGAAAAAAGAAATAAAAATGAAGGTTTGTATTCCCCGGTCTGCTCACGATGCAGCTGATAAATGTAGTTATGAATTTAGTGACTGAGACTGAGGCTGCTGTAAGAGGCAGTACAAGCTACCTTCCACAAATATCTAAAAATATGGTAGCTGTGCCTGAGTACGCAAGCTCCAAGTGTGATTTTGGAGACTTCACAACTATTTCTGTCACTGAATACATATCTATCATGTGGAAAAAATGGTCTAATCTCAGCTGTAAATGCTGAGAATTACATGTCACTTCCCTTCAAGCAATAAATGCTCTTTTGTCTATCTAGATTTTGTTATATGTTTTTCACAATAATTCCTAACAGTGTGCTATGTCATTAAAATATCAAAATCCAGTAAGTCATTTGGCAATAAATGGAAAAATAGAAATCCATAGCAAAGATTAGTGATATCTAAAAGTGGTTTTTGGGTCCTAGTGGGATTCCTCCTTTTTTAACAACAAAGTGCAGAGTGAAAGAATATGCACAGCTTACTTTGTCTTCCTCTTTCTTTTGATCTGAAAGAACAATCAGATAAGGCTGATTTCTGAAGACAGTTCAGAATGAACAGATCTCAGTTGCCCCCAGTGATAACCATCATTGTCAACAGGAGGCATTCCAGGTACTGACACTAGAGCCTTAAATGTTCAGATACTGAACATTTTATCTTTTATTTTAAAAACTACTGCTGGGAACTCTCTTTATAGAATGCAATGGATGATGAGTATTTAGAAGAAGAATGAACCCTGAAGGAGAATAAAGCTCAAGCCTCAGAGACTGTCACTGAACACCAGAAGGACAGAATAATTTAAGGTTACAGTGGGGAATTTCATGCACACAGAAAACCTGAAGCTGTGAAAAATGGAATGATAGAACTCAGGAGTTACAGTCTACAAAACGAAAATTAAAATTATTTCAAGGCCCTGGCCCTAATGGGCTTTTGTCCAGATTATTGAACATTCTGTCAGAGTTCAGCAACACTAAGTGCTTTTTCATAGGGAGGACTCAGAACTGGAATATGTTGAGATCATGATAATCAAAGTTGAGGTATCTGGATTAAGCCGGTATGCAGAAATGCTAATAGCTGCCTTCTGTTAGCCATGTCATTTAACAAGTGCTATCAGTCCCTCTACACACAATCTTCGGCTCTCAATCTTTCAAGAAAATACTGATTTTTGACAGAGTGTGACAATTTGGTTTTACATGACTCAGGTACGTTGTGCAAAGCTCACTGAGCAAGGCACAATGCCAGGCAGTTGCTATCAAAACTGATTGTTTACAAATGTAAGTTTAAGAGTAATAGCACCTCACCTGCTGCACAATGCTTCTTTGTTTTAAATTAGTAGTTAACTATCTTTGTGATTATCTAAGTTAGTATTGATAGCTTAACACACCTCAAAAGTATAAAAAATATACTATTATCATTAATCAAGGATAATTAACTTTGAATGAGCAGATGCTAATAAATTAATGATCAGAGTTTTTATTTTTTGTTTTTATTTTTTAATACGGAGCATTCCTCATCTAGTCATCTTTTAAATAATTTTCTCTGTCTGCTAAACCTGGATACTGAATTTAAACACATTGACTCCTGTCCCCCACTGCTGCCATTGTTGCTTTCATGGATTTTGGATAAAGGTCTTTGTCTGTTTTTACTCTCATTAACTGCGGCAGAGTTTAAATTTTGGAGAGTTTCCGACAGAAGCTCCATATGTGTCAGAGAAGAGAAATATAGAGTTGTTATAGATTGAGTCAAACCGTATTGTTATTTGTGAGCGTGTGGGAAACATTTATTTTGTTAAAATCGAAAGAAGTCTTAAAATTATATAATTTTTACTAGTATCTGGCCAGACTTGAGTAGAAGGTAGTGAATCTAGTAGTCCAGTAGGATTTTTCAGAGTGTTAATACACCAAATTGGGGTGCTGATGGGTTGATGAACAGGTTTGTGATTATGAATGTCTGTGAGTAATAAAGAAGATAAATGTAAACATATATTTGAAAGTCACAGACATCAAGAAGTAGAACTAAAGGTCCCTTCTCTTCTTCCTCCCTCCAATACCTTGATTTGTTCCTTGATCCTTACACCAGTTTCTAGTCTTGTGAGAAGTGCATGGCTTTTAGGACACATCCAGTGTGTCTCCTTGGGCTGGCTCTACCTATACCCACTCTTGAGGCCACACTGCCCAGTTTCCTAAGCACACAGGAAAGCCTGTTTTTCCCCAGGTTTCCTTTGTTGGTAAGTTACTGCTAGTTCTGACCTGCAAGGAAAATGCAATTCCATAACTTTCACAAAAATCCCCCAAACTGATGGAAGTCTTTCTACAGGCAGATCAGAGCACGTAAAGTTAGGAAGCGCCAGGTTACTTTTGGGAATTCCATGTGTGTCTCTCTGGCATTCATTTTTTCTATCAACCAGCTGTGTTATCTGTTAGAGAATCTTACAGGAACACAGTTTTAAACAAAGAGTTATACGTAATGGGGACATAATTGCTTGGCACACTGCACAAAAAAGGTTGCAATGATGGCAGGTGTGGAATATGATTTCTCATTTATGTATCTTGAAAAAATTTTTTCAAATGCAAATGTAATGTACCAGGTGCAAAAGTAAAATGAATAATTGTTTTGGCTTGTTGTGTTTTACAAAACAGTTTCTAAATAGATGTGCATGAAGGCAGTTGAAAACACTGGACAGGAAACATGTTGGGAATACCTGTCATCTTTAAGATGGGTTCTCGGTTACATAGAATTCGATTTGTGGTGGTGAAACACATTTTAAACAGAAGCACTTAAACTGTAAATCTGAAGAGACTGTTCTCTTTAAATAAGCATAATCCAAATTTAAGCTAGCTGGGACCTTCAGAATTTTGACAAGATCTGTGTGTATTAAGCAAATAAGCTTGACCATTATGCTGGTGTTCTCTACTGCTAGCAAACATGCACCATTAGGAGACTGGAGATTGAAACTGTACTGCGGGCTTATATGTAAGAGAGCATCTTACATTTAAAATATATAGAGCAAAAACCTGCTGCAAAAACACCTCCATATTTTTTTCCCCTAAAGGCCAAAGCTCTCTTTATGCAGCGAGTTTTTATCAATGGCACTGATCTGAAAGCCCACCTTGCTGAACTTTTTCCATAACTGCAATGTCTGTATATTGCTTTAATTTTTATGTAAAGTTATACAGCGTTGACATATTCTGTAGACCTTCTATGACAGGGCACTATGAAAACCTTTCTTTCTGTGCCCACCAAAGAAATCACTGGGGTTAAATGACAGGGCTCTACCAGTGATTTGCCTGTCACAGAGAACTGTAAATTGTAGCCTGTCTCCAGGATAGTGTTTAGACACATTCTGAGATTAATGGTTTTGCATAGACACTTTGGACTTCAAATGATTTTGAGATAAGCTCCATCATGAAGATTCTTCCAGTTTGAACTCAACTGAAAGTGCTTTGCATTTTAGCTATGATGATACGTAACTTTTTTGGTACAGAACAGACAGAGTCTGATGTAAAAATGAAATGGTGTCTCTTATATTCCAGACTACATAAAAATTTTCACCTCCAGTTTAACTCTTGTGTCAGATTTCTTCTTCTATGGTAGTTCTTAAAACTTTCAAATAACAGACAGCACTGAGACATCTTATTTACCTTACTGGGCAATTCATATCTTTTCTCTTAAAGGAGCACAGCTAGGAAGGAAGGTCTGTATCCTAAATTTAGGGAAGAGGAAACTAAGGTGTATTAATCTCCTGGGAAGTCCATTTAAGAATGTGATAATTCATTCACTTTTCAGAAACTGAATTAGTAATTGATATGTGTTCTGCAGCAAATGAGATATTATAATTCAGGAACTCTAACTTTAGACAAAGGTAATAATAAGGTTTCTCTTTAATTTATTGGGGAAATGAGAAAATGTTTGTCAGAAAAATGCAATGGAAGCAGACATGCCTTTTTCATGTATTCTATAGTCTCCTGATTAAAAAAAAAAGGAAAAAACCCACCATTTATTATTATTAACTGTTTTTCTACTCTTCTAATAGGTACTGAATGTTGTATGGTTTCAGTAGAAAAGTATACAGTCAGATGCCACAGCAGTGGTGGAGCCATGGCAGACCAAGCATTGTGGGCTAAATATTTCTATGTTTCTCTTAAGTAACCTGAAGTTCCTCTATGCTGCCTCTCCCTCTGGGCTAAGAGAGACAAGCCCTTATTACCTAAGCAGGCTTTTTTAAAAGATACATTGCATCATTGACCAAATATACACCACCAAACTCTGACAGCGTGTGGACCCCTTGTATTTATGTATTTATCCTTGTATATGGAGTAGGAATTTTCCTGTTGGATGACACCTTTTGTCTGCCCTCTTCACCTTAGTATTGGTGCCGTTACATAAGATCAGGTTTCTGAGTCACATCATGTGATTAGAGGATAATTAGAAGGTCTTTCCAGGAAAAAATGAAAAATCTCTTCTTTGCAAAATGAATGATATGCAGGTTTGTTCAAATGTTTACTGAATCGTCTTCATGATTTTTCAATGTCAGTGTTTAGGTTTTTACATACAATATCTGTGATTCTTGTTTATAATATTTGTGAATAAAACATTGATTAAGATATGCAGAAGACTGAGATGAAAACAGATGGATTTGAATGGCAGGTTGGAGGCTTATTAACTTAATAGACCAAATATTAAATGGGGTCTGTGCAGGAAGTTACAGGACTCCTTCCATAACATCTTGTAGCAAATACATAGTTTCTTCAGCCAACCTGTGAGTGATATGGATGCTCTTTCTCCCCTGTGTCAGGTAAATAACATAGAAGCTGGTCACTATGGGTAGCAAAGACCTCACATTGCTGAAGGACCAGTATCCACTAGGAGAATGCATGAAAATTCCAACATATGGGAGCAAACCCACTGGAATTTTTTTCATAGTGGGCACAGGCCCCAGCCTCCTAATGTCTGATTAGCAGCCATACTCTTTAAAAGCCATTTTAAAAATTTAAAAGTTTTCTTCCATGACATTGTAAGACAACTAGATCCAAACCACACCAAACTGAAAACAGTATGGGTGTGACAACTGGGATAGAGCTACAAGGCTCAGGGACAGAGCTTCTGTTTTATAGTTCAGAGTTCAGCAACTAGAAGTGAGGGGCTCCTGAAGCCCTAGGGTGAAGCTTAAATGATTAATGCAAGAAATTAATTTGTAAGCCTCTATTTCCCTCTGTCAGAGAGGAGAGGCCATCTTTCAGGAGGAGCCAGTTTTGTGTTACTCAGTAACATGCATGATTTTCTCCTTTAGAGATTGATTTGCTCACATAATGAGGCAAACTGCAGTTGCCTTTGCTTGCTGAAAACAGGATAGGCAAGCTATTATTTCAGTTTAAAAAAGAAAACAAAAAACCAAAACTCCAACATAATATATTAGTGTGAAAATAATTCACCTATAATAGCTTGTTTGTTTTCATGCAGCTATGGAATGTATTTACACCTTTTTTTTTTAAACAACCAGAGCTGAAGTTTACAAAAAATATAAAGCACTAATAAATGTACGTAAAAAACCCTGTTCTGAATATGATTAGTGCATGCCCCTTGCTAATGTCAGCAGTTATTTTTAGTGGAGAGTATTTGTAAGATCTGGCAGAGAACTCTGAAATGTCAGGAGGGTAAGAGGAAGCATAGCAGAAGCCAAATACATATATAAATACATTAGAGGATTTTAATACTAAGTCCATCATTTTTTAAAAGACAAGATGCAGCTGTCTTGAAACTGACCTGATGGATCATAGTTCCCCTCCCATGTCATAGGTATTGTGCAGACATGACATAATTACTTGAATTTTAGAAAGAAGCTTGGTTTCCTTGTAACCTGAGGAAGGAGCTTGTTCTCCCTTTCCCTTCTTGTTTACAGACAGGTAATTATTAAACAGGTATTGTTAAATAGCATATTTCACTCTACTTCTAAGAAGTGTGTGTTACACTTATGTAATTTCTTTCTGACAGAAAGATCATCAAGATTTGCCTCAAAATACATAAGGTTTATATTCTGTCTCACATACCCAAAAAATATACCCATTCAAACCCTCCTGGAAGTTGTAGAGGGAAGGGCAGTTCTTTGACAGCATTTTTTCCAAGCTCAAGAATGGTGCTGTTCAGTGCTGTTATCATTTTTTTTGGTACAGTAATACTTGCATACTTGCCAGGTATACTTTATTAACAATATTTTCACAGTGAAATATGGGTCAGATTTGTATGCAGCAGTATTTCAAGCACATCTTTCATCTCATGAGGATTCTCATTTTCTGTGCTGTTTCTAATAACTGATTATGTATTTCTGCTTGCATAAAGCCAGAAAAGCTGCTGAGTCATTATTGGTGCAAACTTGATACCTTTTAAGATTAAATAATTTAGCTTTTCAGTAGTGCAGGAATAACACTTTCCTCTTTGGTAAACATTGTGCTCACAGGTTTCATATCATCCAAGCTCATTTTCACTTACACATATATAGAGTCTTTTGTTTGCTGGATGGGTGTTTTCTAGAAGTCTCCTACCTAGTTCCCATTGTAAAGTGAGTCCTGTGTCCTCTGCACTTACCAGTTCTGGTGTCTTTGCATCAGACTTCTGTCCTCAGAAATGAGTCTGAATCCCTACAATTACTAAGGTCTCTTCAGACAGGCTCCAGGCATTGGGGTCACGGGGAACAGAAAGCCCCCAAACACCTTCCTAGTATCCTCTTCTCATTGGCTTTTGAAAAATGGCAGGAGGTTTACCCATTTTAGTTGCATACTTCATTGCTTTCTTGGTTTACAGGAAAGGTAGTTTTCATCCTTTAGAAGTAGATCAAGTTATGGAAAATTACACTCAGAGTGGAAGACAAAATGGACCATCCAGGTAAACAAATGACATACTAATGGCCAAAAAACCCCAATGCTAAGTCCTCTACAATTGCACTGCATGTTCTGAGAATTAAAATATAGGATTTATTAATAGTCCAGTTTATTTCTGCTTAAAATGAAAATGACAGAACCATGGTGGAAAATGGAAAAGAAGAATAAGTAGTAGCTTAAGTTTATGAATGCAATCAGCAATTTTAAATGTGATGCATTTTTATTGTTTTGAAGCAATTTTTAGAGTGATTTTCAGAGTTTCCTTAAAAATATATAGCAATTAAAAATTCTGCTCGCTGCCTAAGCATGGAGGATTTGAATAAAAAGAAGTAGGTAAGGTCAGTAAAAACCTTAAAGGACACTATCAGATTTTAGCGCATCCAAAATTTGACCTAATATATTTTTAAAAATCTATTTTATATATGCTCTGAGCCTGATAATCCTGCCAAAATTAAAATTCCAGTGCAAATAAAAAATATCAGCTGTGCAGCCAGATCACATTAATGCAATTTCTTCTTTGCATTTGCATGTAAATCTCCTTTTTCTGTTACTTCATCCTTGTGCTAAATATTTCAATACATACATACAACATTCTGAAGCCTTTTTAAAATCTGACTCTCCTTTGCTCTGCTACAGTAATACAGCAGGCAGACAGTTAGAAGACTTGTATGTTCCCAAAGAAAAGTCTACTACTTTGAAAATATATGTGCAAATTCCGTTCCATGTTGTGGATTTATTTTACAGGTTTAATTCAAAATAGTGTTTCTTTTGTTTATATAATTATTCTGTGAAATTTCAGCTACTTAATATCAAAATCTTTGGATGAACACTGATTTGGGTTTAAAGCTGTATGAACTAAAAAAGGGGAGGGGAAGCACAAAACACAAGACCGTTTCTTTTTGTTGTGTTTTATTCATACAGAATATTGCAAATTTTATTGTTGATGAAGCTAAGAATGAGAGAAGATAGATGTCAGAAGGCAGATCCTTTTGTATTGGTGTGAAAGAAAAATGGCTCACATAAAAATAAATAAGCTTGGAAGTATAAAAATATTGAATATAAAAACATTTTTTGTGAGAGAATAGGAATTTATACTTTTTAATGGGGAATGGATAATGGTATAAGAATGATTGAGAAATTGCTGATGTCAAAGTACTTTTTCAAGAGAAATTACTATGAGGCAAAACTAGGGCAGGGTTCTGAAAAATTAAAAAAAAAAAAAGGCAACCTGAGTTTAGGCTCTAAATCCAGATCAAACCCCCTGTAGTAGTGCTGATAATTGAAAAGTGCTTAACACTCAAGTTTTCCCATTGAGATCAGTGTTTTAGAATAGGGTCCTAGAAACCAAGAATGAATACAGACATTTAACGGGAGGCTCCTATTTTTGTGATGCTTGATTAATACCTTGATAAATAATACAGTATAAAGGAAACTAAGACAATATATAGAGGAAGGATTTGTTTCAGGGGGGAGATGTTTTCTTCATCTGAATCCATGGAGAACCCAGAACAAGAGACTTGGGAAGATTTTAAGTTGGTATTTGCAAGTTCTAGTTACCAGGAAGAGAAGACAAAAGACTGTCACTTTTCAAAATGAGTTGTCTTGGAAAATAAATCAGAGGTTAATTAAGAGGACCACAAGTGTTGAAGGGAGGCCGAAAACCAGATCAAGATGTGCTGGAGTCTGGGGAAGGAAGGCCAGAGAGAGGGAGCCAAAATAGAAAGAAAAGAAAATGCCATAGTGGGAAAAACCCCACCAGTATGCAGAGTTCATACAAAGGCAGAATTTGTTCCCACAAAAATACTGGTCTAGCACACTATCACTTGCCTACACATTTTGAGTGCTCTGTGGGCCACGGTTGCAAAATACAGATATCTTGGAGGTACATTTGTGTGATATGAATGCATAGTATTATAAGGAAGTGAGAGACTTAGGGCTATGAATTTCCTGTTTTTCTGTTCCATATGTCATTCCTGATCTTTAGTTCACCAAGTAAGTAATGAATATACCTAACAATTACTTGAACACAAGGGAAAAAAAAAAAGATAGGAAAGCCTTTGGAAAATTTTTATACATAAATTTGCAGTTTAGCAGATTGGCTTTCGAGGCACTTGGCCCACACTAATCTTTGAACCCAACAGAAAAAGAACACTGCTGGTGCAGTTGTATTGCAGCACAGTGAATATATATTTCTAACAAGCTGGATATTTTGGTTTTTCTAAGGGAGTTAAGAAACTGCTAACAACTTGGTAACAAAACAATTAAATATAGTTATCACTTGTCAAACAAAAGGCATGCGGTATGATTTTAATTTCCCCAAAGAATCAAAATTATGAGACTCTAAGGATGTACTTGCCCAGCCCATCTACCTGCTCTGCTACTCATTGCAATCTGTAGTATAACTATACTTCTGTTGATTTTGTGGAACTAGAAAAAATTTCTTCAAGAAAATGTAATAGGCAATAGTCTGGTTCCTTCTGAGATGTCAAATACCTACTTTATTATAGCAAGAAAGTGACAGTCAATTTAAACCAGAATTTATTGAGAACATTAAGAGCTGGAAGGGCTTTGGCTAATCACTGTAATGTCCTCAACAAATGGTAAATGAAAGCATGAGGAAATTGAGTTAACACAAGTTAAAAGTTCACATACTTACTGAATTATATTAAAAACCCTATAACCTAATTAAATTATCTAAAACTACCCATTTCAGTCTGTCCTGTTATTCTAGTGAATGCACATGATGATATTTTCTTAGATGTGTAACAGTTGACAGCTTTAGCATGAGTCAGATAAAAAGCCAATGAACAGAATCAAAGGATTAATTATTTACTAATCTGCAATATTCTGAATAGCTATACTTAATGATGAGAAGAATTTTGCATTGATGCTTCTTTATATACTCCATATTTTTAACTTAAAAGATCAGTGTTTTCCAAACTTGAATACGTGGATAAAATGCATCCATTTCTCCTCCTTTACGGAATTTTTCGGGGGAAATGCAAGAGAGGGTAAAGTAGTATGCAGCATGTATTTGTCTATAGGCATGTATTTCAGGTATGCTGACTGCAAAAGCTGCATTTCAGCTGGTTTGTGAACCATCACAATGCTTAAGAAGGATCCTTCAAATGCCTAAATTTTATAATAAGGTGTAAGATCCTGTTTTCTGAGTTTTTATGTTAACTTACTGGAGAAAAACCTTTCAATTCCTTTGCTTTGGATTTAAAGTAAAGGAAGAAAATTACTTCACTAATATAACTGTCAAACTTTCTACAATTCTGCTCACAGATTCAAGTTTTATTGAAAATAATGGGCAAAGAAATTTTTTGTGCTTTCAGCATATGGCTTATGAATTTTTACTTGAATACGATAATCAGATCTTTGAGTGTCTAGGAGAAATTTGACTCAGTAGTCAGATAACAGCATGTACATGAAGTATCATTCTCAATTCTAGCAGCACAGAGGACTGTTTCAAGAGAAAAAAATTTGGATAGTGAGCAGCAGAATTTTTTTCAATTTGGAGAGTTTTTGGCTTTATATATTTGCTGGCTCTGCTTCTCTGGAAGGGAAGAAAATCATGTAGGCTACAGCTCATCCTTTGGCTAACCACGGAGAACAGAACCATCTGAATACCTTTTCCTTTTAAAAGTCAGGCGCTACAGGGGAGGCATCTCTGACACCTAACACACGTGTGTAAGGACAGTTACTGAGGATGGCAGAAGAAAGAGACAGTTTTCACCTCTAAGGGAAAAAATAATAGATAGTGTGACTGTAATAAAATATAAAGGTGGCATTCTAACAACATTCAAATTGGATGTAGCCCATAGGAAGTTCCACATTTTATTTCACCTTGAGAATACTTCCCTCTCAGCAAGAAATAGGGTGTTACACATTTATTTCTAACTGACTGCTAAAAGAGAAAAGCAAATGTACAAGTGAAATTGTTCTCCCATCCTCAGAAAAATAATTATTTTATGAAATGAGAGGACCTGTCCACTCCTAATCTAAGTGCTTGTCTACCAAAAAGAAAACATATCGTTGACTGTTTATTGCTGACACCAAGATGAAAGAAATTTTGTCAATTTGGCTCCCTGATTATTAGTTTAACATTAAGGCTTACTGAAATAGAAACAAAAAGCATTATCCATTTTTTTCCCCTTAAGTATTTCATAATTTTTCTCCATTTAAACCAAAGAAACTTAAACTGTATCAAATGTAATACATAATATGCATTTGGAATAAATAATACTATTTTTTTCTGTGTAGCAGAGAACTGCTAGTTTTGAAACTGGTTTTCACACACACACATCACCACCACCAAATAGACAAATAAATGAAAAGTAAACAACCTACACTAGAAACGGGATACCTCGGCATCTCTGGGTAACCTGAAAGCAGCTTTAGGGAACCCTAGGAAAATAAGGATAGGTTTACTTCTTGTAAATGCAGAAACAGCTTAATTTAAATTGAGACATTTATATATATTTTCCCCCATGAAAAAAGGTAAAACCCCATCAATTTTCAGTCAGAAGTGAATGAAAGGGAAAAGTCTCTTGGAGCACAGACCAGCTCAGAAAGCTTGTTACAGTCTGAGATGATGACCAAACCCAGAGCAACTTTCAAACCTGTAGTGTAACCTAAAAGCATGAAGAATTATTCCAGTGAATGATCATTTCGGAGTGCTTTTTTATCCTTTCAATATGAATGCAAAGAGTTGTTTTTAACAAATGAGAAGGAAAGAATCATATGTTATAGCTCTGAAGTGCTGTCTGAAATTCCAGCGTCTGTAATAGGTAATCAAATTGCCTTCACTTTGGCGGTGAGCTGCCCGCCCTCGGTGATGAATGCCGTGTGTCTTTCAGTCCTGAGCCATCTCTCTGCTGAGTTCAGTGCTGGTGAAAATTCCAGTGAAATCAGTGTGCTTACACTGATGTAAAGCTGGCTAATGCAACCAAGGAACAGGCTCTAAAACTCAAAATTCCTTATGTGGCTCTCAAGCGAAAATAGAAACTGCTTTTAAAACTGTTTCACAAAAGACATCTGTAGATAATTTTAGTGGGATTTCCCAAGATCTTTTATCTTAGTACTACTTCTTTAGATTGTCCAAGTGTAGGTCAAAAATCCTTTCACTGCACCCTCAGTGGCATATGTGCTGTACCTCTTCGTGCTTTCACAATGTTATGCAGTTTCTTTTGCTGCTGTGAAGACCATGTAACACAGAAAAAAATATTTTCTAATATATAGCTTATATTAAAGCAATAGGACATAGTATGTCAGATTTCTTAGAAGTAAATTCTAAAAATGGCCTGCATAAAAATGAGAGTATTTGTTTCTCTTAGCTGTGAATTTAAGTGTTGCAAGATCTATAAGTATCTGTGATTGCTGCATAGGCATTCATCATGCTGAAATGATTTGCCATGCCCAAACAAGCTTAAACAGTATGAAATTTTAAAGATACTTCTGTAAGCTCATTCTTTAATTTTACTAAAATAATGAAAAGCATATATTACTTTAGTTTGCAAAGCACTGAAATGCAATTCATATGAAGTGTTTATTTTCTACACATGTGGTAATGTTGTACATGGAATTAAAAACTGTTCCTTTTTTTCATATTTAGTTTTTTTCTTTTTTATGTGTTTTGCAATATGATGCATGAACTTGCTAAAATTCTACCAAAATTTCTGGACTTTATCAACACTTTAGGCCATCTAATATATGAATATTGAATACTGTACATACTCAACATGAGTTAAAAAAGAATATTTGTTGTCAACAGGCAACAGTGAAACAAGTAACAATTCGAATACACAACATCTGTGTGTGTTCAGATAATGGATGAAATTAAAATAAGAAAATTACACAACAATCTAGAGAAAGGCCCAAATTGTTAGTAGCTAAATATTAAATTTTAGCATAATGAAAACAAAGTGAACAGAGAAGAAATTTTTATTAATTGCTGTACTCTAAAAAAGGAAAACTACTCCACCATTATTTATGAAAATCAAGTTACACCAAACTATGAATTTTATTTATTATTTTCTAACTGCCTTTTAGGCACCTTTTTACTATCCGAAATTAAACAGTCAATCTTGTCTTAATTTTTCTCAGAAACGAAACTTTTTCTTTCAGTAAAGGACTGTCCAGAACCACTTCTATAATACTGAGCATTGCAATGAGTTTGATGTGACAATTTCTTTTCTACATGTTATATTATTTTTCTCTGTTATTACAACCGATTTTGCAGGCAATGTCAGGTAGCTCTTGGTGGGTTTCCATCCTGATAATGTCATTTCCACAATCACCATTCAGAGCATCTTTGCAAATGGTTTTTCTTTATTTTTTAAATGAATATTTATATTAATTTTTGAATATAGTTTTATATTTTCTGTTTTTATTTCTCCAGCACTTCTCTCATCCCTAAAGTGCTTTTCTCCTCCCACTTGCCTATACTCAGTTACTAGGATTAAGAGTTTATTCTCTGTTAATATAGAGTTATTCAGGTATATGAGATCCCCGAATTTTTTTTTTTAATTAATAGATATTTAAGGGAAAGTGGTTGGGTCTGAGGGGTTTTGGGCTTTTTTTTTCCCCTGAAAGTACATCTAACATTGAAACACATAATTTATATAGATTTACACTGGGAATTAAATTATGAACTACCACTTCTGTAAGAACATTCTAGGGGTTTGGCTAGTAAATTCAATTACCTAGCTGTAGTGACAGGAATGCAGAGCACTGCATATGCAAAGATTCCTCTGATTTACAAAAATAAGTATTCAGTCTGAAATGTTTATCTGCACAAATTTACCTGACAGATCTATAAATTTCTGCTGCTTTTAATGGGCCTTCTTGTGGGACTCAGGATTCTGCAGCACTTAGGTAACTAAACTCATAGTAAACAAACTGGAAGCTTTTTAAGCATAGGGACTGCATTACTGATATCTAAACATAAGGTCTTTTTGTTCTAAATATATCACTGGGTTTTAAAATAAACTTATTTTTCATGTAGTAAACATCTGCCCTTATGTTTTCACTTTCAGACAATGAAGTCTGAAGAGATGTTACTGAAACAAAGTTCTTTCTTAACATATAATGCCACAGCTGATATCTGTGAACGATAACACATTGCACAGTGTATTTGATTCTCAAAACGAATACATGTGCCTGTTAAGCACTGGAGCCCTTTGTCCTGTAAGTTCTGAGTGTGTACTGTACCAGTATGCGGTAGCTGAAGATGATATTAATATTAATGAAGAATGGAAGCTGAGAAATAGCGACTCTCATTCTTTCCCCAGCCCCCTACAAGCTAAATCCATTAGTATAGATAGATCAGCATTAATAAACAAGGAGGACAAAATAGCTCTCGATGCAGGGACAGTTTTGTGTGACCTTTGCTACGATAAACTTGTACTTGGTCATTGTGGTGCTCCGAGCTGACCTCTGCAGCACTGTTAAATCTGATGTAACCGTAGAGAAATATCACCAGTGCTCCACGCCCAACTTAGGGTCTCAAGCGGCTGAGCTGTAGGGGAAAGAAGTGTTGAGCTTTTCTGTTTGTATATCATTATGCTGATTGCAAAAGGGTTTCATCCAGGGATCTCAAGTGTAAATCTATAGGAAATTACTTGTCAGGGTCATTAGGGAAAAGGTGCCATTTATTGCTTTGTAACAAAAATGATTACTTTTATGCTGTGATATGCATAAAGACAATACTGACTCAGGATCCAAATGTTTTCTGGACATCCACCAGAAGAATTATTTTTAATTGTTAAGGCTCCATATAGTCCCAACAGATTTCAGCATCTAAAGAATTATTCATCTCCTGATCAAGTTTATACTTCAAGACACTGAGAAATTGCTTGGAGATTAAACATTACACTCTTGATGCATTGTAGGTCTGCTGAGAACAGTGTTTTCCTGAGTTTTGAGAGCTGCAAAACTTTCAGAACTCTTTTTCTTTCCCCAGTCTGTGGTTGGGAAAAAAAAAAAAAAAAGGCCTTCAAAGTATTATTGGTTTCATTAATTCCTAAGATTGCACAAATGAAGCTTTAAATGTAGCTTCCACATCTACGATTTTATCAAGCTTCTGTGTGATACTCCGTGGCCAGACAGAAGAGTTGTGAATAAATATGAATGTCCCAGAAAAGTGACAGAAGCATTCTTGCATTTTTGTGTGTCTATAGCAGTAGAAATTACCATAGTTACAGTATCTTAGTGCTTCAAATCACAAATGGTTCTTGTAGGAGACGGCTGTAAAGGACACAAGTACTAATTTTTAAGTGACGTTTACGTAATCTTTGTGCAAATGTGCAGGCAGTGTATAGTGAGCATAAGAGCAGGGTTGAGTGGGATCCTGTAAGCCAGAAGTTAGGGTGCTAGACTCACTTCTTTCCCAAAACTGTTCATATATAGCGCTACTCTAGCAATTTTAAACCCATACATTTCTAGTTATGCTCCCCTGAGTATGTGCTTTTGGTGTACAGCCTAAGAGAGCCACCTGCGTCTTTATTCAGCATAGAACTTAAATGGTTTTGGTTTGTGGTTGAAGGGTCTTTGAAAACCCTGTACTTCAGAGATTCCCAAGTTTTCCAGGAATCCCATTTCCAGTTTCACCCAATTTCTAGCCCGTAGACTTTTTTTTTCCACAACAGCTGAATTTGCCTTTGGCTTTTACAACTGCTACAAACCCTCCATGTTCCCAGCATTAATATTGTTGGCTGATGCGGGGAAATAGGGAAATAGTCCTACTTCAGATTGCAGTGAAAACTGAAACTGTGACCTTTTTGGAGCGGGGGGGAAATCCTGCAGTATTTGTAACAATGAGTCTGTCACGAGGCAATATAGCTGGGCTCTGAAAAAATTTCTCTGGTGTATTTTCCCTCTTATGCATTATTAATGCTGCTTTTTAGATCCAATCTAGTTTCTCCTCTTCTTTTTTTTTTCTTCCCAAGACTTCTGTTTACTTTCCTATCCGGACTCTAGATAGCTGCTTTGGCTGGCTGATGGAGACTGCTGCTCAGAAACTCATCATCCCAGCAGGATTCACTGTTCTTAGGTACCATCTCTGCTGCAGGAGGAAGGGCAGTGCCCTTCCCTGGGTTGAATCAGCAACAGCTGTGGTAAATACTTTTCAAATGGAATATTTTTTAATATATATTCAAGTGCTAAAGTGGACTAGATTACAAAAGACAAACTCCCATCTAAAGGAAAGAAGTGAAATGTCATTAACATTGATAAAGTGAGACTCAGATAAATTTGGGTATTATTTATCCTTTTCATTCCATTCCAGCCTGGTGAAATATCTTAGTCATGCTGTGGAGGTAAATATGTAACTCAAATCACAAATAAACCAAACCAAACCACCTCACTTTTTAGATTTTAAGCCATTTCAAATTAAAACCGTGTTAACTTCATGAATGCTACCTCAAAAGAATTTCTCAATATTTCTCTCTGCACTGTTTCTACTATCTGCTACCTTTTATGACCATCACAAAAAAGATCAGCAAATCATTTGATCACATCTAGGCAGGAATGTGACTGAAAAGATCCATTCTGGATGCCTGAAGAAAGATGCTCATTCACAAAATTACTTGTAATGTATGCTTACCCCAACTACTGTCATGTTCTGAATGATATTAGATGTTATCTTAGGCAGTCTGAGGCCTGAAAAATTTTAAGCAAGTGCTGACAAAAGAGAGAAAAACAGGGAAATTGGAAACAGTCAAGGGAAAAAAAATGTGATTTCTGTCTCATCTCATTTATCTGATTGTTATTTCCTTTAGTATACAAACCTAGATCCTCTACTTAATCATGTATTTATGGTTAACAAAGTTCTTGTGCAAATGGAATGCCACAGATAAAATTTAAAAACCCTGTTATAAACAAGACAGTGGAGATTGCTATCACGTGTGTTAATCAGCTGGAGTACAGCCCTTGGCTCTCTTATTTGGAACTGAAGTCTCCCACTGCCTATGTCCAGCCTCCCAACTCTTCTGGAATAAATCCTCTGCCTTACAGATGGTAAACTGCTGATCCCTCTTTCTTTGGGTAATCCATATGACTAAAGCCTTCATGCCTCTCTGAAAACACTCTCCCTCTTGAAGCTGGTTCCTTGGCACTAAGAACTTCATAAGCCTTATTTTACAATTAGGAATGTAATTATATAGAAGTACAGTATTAGCTGACTAGTTTATAATATGAGGAAGGCTTCAAAAACATTATTACATTGAATCATTTTTTTTCTCATCCCTATCCTAATTCCTTATTGTGCAAAACACACATCCTTTTCTGCCCGTCGTGTTTCTGTTAGCAATTACATCAGCTCAGGTTGGAGATGTCAGCATAGCATCAACGTCAGGTGGAGAAAGCTGGTTGTCTTTTGAGCAGCAGCCCACCATAGCTTGTTTGAATTAGGATATTTCAATAATAGTACAGCTGTGCCACCAAGCTGAAGTATGTCACCTTGGTAACATGCTTAGTTTTCATCAGCCTCAGATCCTTTATTCACTCCTGAGCCCAGTTTTAGCTGATTTTTTAATACAATCCACTATGGCACAGGACCAGCTGTTTCTCCACTCATTTAAGTGAAATCCATATTTCTCCTCATGCCTCAAATAACTTGTTTTCTTGTCACACCTAAATTAATCATACAGGTACCACAGTGCCCACATTAGAAAAGAATGTGTATTCTAGAATTATTCTCTTTTCCAAGCCCGTAATTTCTGTGGCATTTTCTGAAGGATCTTTAAAGACTAATAGAGGTCTTCTTCATTCAGGATGAACTTCCAGTATTTTTTTCATGGTACAGAGTTGTATTAAAAATTGCTTTGGTCTTTCCAATACTACAATGAAAAGAGATTGCAGAGGAATCAGAAAATATGTGTATCTTTAGCTATGACTTTTGTAGCTTTTAGTTTCAAAAAGTGTTCCACTTATGTACAGGATATAATTTTAAATATCACAGTTTTGTTTAGAGAGAAATTAATCAGAAATTTAAAAAGCATCACTGCATCAGTAAGAAAGGGATTTACTTTTTTTAAAAGTAAACTTGCAATTTGTAATTAATCTCTATTCTTTAAACTGATACTTTTCCAATGAGTCTTTTTACGTAAGAACTTTGAATATTATCAGTAAAATTAGATAAAGCATTTCTATTTCCACATGGCTAATATTAATACAAGAATATATAAGATGTATGCTATGTAAAAGTAAGATTTCTTTATGTAAAGCGTCTGCATTAATGAACATATATCTAGAGTACAGGAATATGGTGTTTCTTTATTTGGAAATTATTATGTAGGACTCTGATATTAAAAGAGACTTGATTAAAAGAAAGACTATAATGACATTTTTTGTTTTGTTATGATACAGAGCAAATAACTTCAACTAGATGTTAGCCTTTCATGAAACTAAGGAAGTAATGTGGGGGCAATCAAGTTCTCTTGTTTTTCCGTGGGAATTAGATGTTACTGGATGTAAATCACCAACAAGTTCTGACTCTCCAGTATTCTGAAAGAAAGGGTAGGAAATACAAAAGTAAAACTGTACTTATAATTTTATGTGATAGGGAAACCACAGTGCTGGTTTCTAACCTCAATCAAGTGTGACATTTGTACTTGACAAGTATCGATTTTTTAAAGGTGGAGATTTAAAACTGCGTATGCAAAAAGGTTCTGTTCAGATCGTCATCACTGCGTGAGAAAAGGGCTTGTATTTCACACTCTGTGAATGTTGTTTTTTGATCCTGAGAGATAATGTGGGCTCTCAAGTTTGAATCTCTTGCATCTAACTTACAGATACAGTAATAGCACCCTTTTTACAAAAAGAAAGAATTATAAACATATGACTGCATGGTTATAATAAAAAATAGTAATGTCAGAAAGGCAAATACATTTGGCAGACTCAAATATTAGTGGGAGACAAAGATGAAAACAAGAAGATGCTTTTGGTGCCTATGCTGTTGTATGCTTTGATTTATGTCATGATTCACATTTGATGCATAGAATAATGACTGATTTTTAGCCATCTTTTTTATTTTAAAAATACTTTTATTCATAATGTGCTAAAGGGATATTGACCACTATAATACAATTAATCTGAGATGTGCATTGAATTATTTTTCTTATCTGCAATCTTAAGATCACAAGGTGTATGAATAATGATCTAATGAAAAGTTTATTTTTACATAATTATACCTTAAACTTTAATGTTTAATAAAAACTTCAAATGGCATGAATTATAAAGTATTTCTATAAACAAAAAGTAAATGACCTTTTAGATTGGTAAAACTGATATCAATCTCATTTATCCGTGAAATTCAGGAAAAAAATTCCTAATTTTTCCAGGGATCTGTAACTAAATCAAATTCTTTAAATCCTGGGACTTTTATGACACCTCCATTCCTTTAAAAAATAAGTAAATATATGGGAGAAGTGGGGAGGGAGGGAGAGAGCAACTTACCTAAATCTTCCAGCATAAGTTTAGGATTATTACTAGTCTGTCATTTAGGAATTGGTAAACAAATTTAAAGGTATAGCTCCCCTGAAAAAAAAAAGGTTGTCCTTTGTAATTTTTTTTTTTTTCCAGCTCAGTTTTTGGGTTTGTCTGGTTTTAAATGTAATAGGAAGTATTGGTTTCCCTATTTTACAGTGGGCAACCCAATAAAAAAGGGGAATGGAAAATAATCATTAAAACAGTCTATGTTCTTATTTTAAGTGGTAAAATTCCTCAGGTCATGTTTTCAATAAAACCTCTGTATTTTTATTTTATTTTGCTTCCTCCCCAAAAAGAAAAAACTTCTTCATGGTTTCCTTTTCATGCTTTTTTTTTTACTTCAAAGTGACCAGTGTGATACTGAGAACATACCTTAAGTGACTGATCCAAACCCAGATAGTTCTTAAAAAGCAAGCAGCTTTCACTTCTTCCCTTAGGCACTGCTGGCTCTTGTGGGTGAATCACTTAAACCCTAATATTTTCAGATTTTAAAAATGTTGTTAATCTAGGCTGAATCATTACACTGATATTCAGCTATCATGAACAAATTATGTGCGTTTCTTAGAGGAGCCTTTAAAAGTAACCACTGTGGGAGGACCTTGGGTTTGTGTGACAGAGCAGCACTGGACATGGTTTCACTGCACTCCATGCTTCCAGGTGCTGCCTGGCTGAGCTAGACACCTTTCCCCCCCCCCATTTTGGGTGAGTCTTTTATCTACTCTGTGTTTTGACTGGCTCCTCAGGGAAATAAAGGTAGTAATATTCTAGGTGTTAAGCCTGTTTTTAAAAGCCTGTTTTCTCAAACAACTGCTAAAATGGACTTCGCCATATTCATAGTTAATAAAAGTACTGTTAATAATCATGAGGAAGAGAATGTTATTATGTGAAGATGTTTGTTTTGATTTTCTTTGTCTGGAATGATAAAGGGTATTCACAGTGTAAAGTATTTCAGTGACTGGTTTTACAGAATCTGCATTTATCATGGTCTTTGAAAAATAAGTAATGAGAAGAAGTCTTTATATGTATTTGAATCTATGTATTAAAAAAGAGGCACAACTCATTGTTCAGTTCAGGTGAAGACTTCATTGTAAATGGTAATCAGCATCACTTGGCCTTGGGTGTGTTTCTTAAAACTTTGAAGAATTTTTATGAGACATCACCTCTTTTTCACACGTGCTAAGCACAGCTACAAAACCTTTAGTCTTATCTCTTGGAGAAACATGGTGACTTTTGTGGTGTTGGCTCAACACTTTGTTTTCTGTCACTACAATGTTAGGTAAGCGACGATAATAAGAAGCACTTGAAATTCCTAGTAATTGATCAAGCTTGATTATGATGAAATGTATTTTATATTTAGGTGTAAAACTAATTTTTATGGAATAATTTTTGAGCCAGAAGAATTAAGATTTCTACTGGAAATACCATCAGAGCTTTAAGCATAACAGCATAAATGCAGTATGGTAAAAGATAAATCAAAGGAGTTTGCAAATTCATGTGAGAGCTATGCTGTGCACAGGACAGAGGGATGCATGGATAGCCGGATAGGTAGTTAGGTGCACATCAGACATTATAAGGTATAATTGCCATAGAACAAAGGAATGTGTGATATGAAATTAGATGCATGTATTAATGAAGTAGGGAAATCGTATACATTTAAGAGTCGTTCATCTTTCATTCACATGGATGTATAAATACACAGAATAATAGTACCTGACAAAGAGCTAAGAGGAGGGTTAACATCCAGTGTGAGGTGGAGTGTTTAATGGATGAACTTAAAAGCAGATAACAATATAGCATCCCATGTATACTTTCATAATTGCGCGGTCCCCCAGAGATAATGGATATCATTATCAGCGGCGCCTGTCCTAAGAAACTTGGCAAGGTTATGATTGTTTGTTACAGCTTTGGTTATATTAACATACACATTAATATTTATAAATATTTGATGTCATGTTAATTTTTCATATAGGATGATTTATGTAATGCTGCTGTGCCCTGTTAGAGGGCATTTGCAGTGTGCTTCATAAAGGAAGAGAATTGATGCATGTTCTTTAAGAGGACTTGCCTGTGTATTACAGTGCTCACAGTGCATTATTATGGAGAACAGTGATTTAAGGATAAATTATCTGAATTGCAGATACACTCCATTAACATTTTAAATAAAACATAAAGAAAAAAACACTATAGGGAATAAAACAACAATATCAAGATGGGGTTTGGGGGGTGTTCTCCTAAATAGTAAGAGTCCTTGGTTTGACCTATATCCCAAGACCTTTTTTTGTATATTGGGAGAAATTAATAATTATATTCATGACATGGTAGTAGACATTTGGGAGGAAATTCTGCATCAACTTTGCAAATAATTATTGAAGAAATAATGATTATCAATTATATAGATATATATAACTCCATCCTTTGATGACAGAAGTAGGGTACTTCTGTACATTTAGCTATGTCTGAAGCAGCAAGTATGACTTCAGAAGTGACAGAGATGTAAGTAATTACGCTGTTCTACTGAACTATTTCTCTCTCATAACTGGAAGCACAATCACAAATATTGAGTCTGTGAATTAGTGGATATACAAACAAATGCAGTGAAAGGATAGTGTATCACAAAATTTAGGGTTTCTTTTGACAAATGCAGCTTCTTCATTTGGCAAATGTAGTTTATTTTGGCTTGGTCATAAGACTTCACACTTACAGGGAAAGTCTTACATGATATTTTCTAAGACAATAAAATGTGCGTAACAGGAAATCTTACTGCAGCACATGGCCTGCTAAGCCTTTGGGAAATGGACAAAATCCCTTTTTGTGCATTCCCATGGACCTCCAAGTTTAGTGCAGTAGTATCACATCATGTATTTGTTCATATATGTATTCTTCTGTAGAGAGCCACATTTTTGATCAATTTATTTTACTTTTTTATTCTTGGACTGTGAAACAAAAAGAATAAGCAATCAGAAAGAAAAAACCTACAAGAGTTATTTATATTATTTTTTGTTAATTTGTTAACCATATATTTAAAGTCACTTGCAGCTTCAAGAACTGCTGTATACTGATGTAATATTTTGTTTGGTTATCTATAATATATGGTGTTAATATTGGGCTGTTTCATTGACAGAATATAATTTCAAATCCAGACCTCATATAAATATTGCTTTGAATGATTCAAAGTCCCAAGTTTCTGAAATCCTGCACGTGCCTGTGGGACCCTAGGAAGATCTGCAGGGTGCTGCCACATCCCTAAAACAAGTAGCAATAAGCATCTTCCTGAGTGAGTCAGCAGAACTGAGTTTTGTTTTCTACCCTCTGGTTACCAGACTTCCAAAACTGCTCCTCTGATTCTCCATAAAAAATTAACATCAGAATTTGGTAGAAATGAGTCTACTAGCCCCAAGTTAGTAAAATATTATTGTAGGTCTGAGTGCAAAATATTCGTTCATTACCCTAAAAAAAATCGTATTTTTATAGGGTTTTTTTTAAGGTTGTAGATTATAAAAAATAACTAAAAATAATTTCCAAAATGTAAATGGAATATCTTAATGAGCTCTAGTTGCAGGAGTTTAAGGTGATAAGGAACTATGACCGTCTTTGATTTGGTAATTCCATCAGAATGGCAGTCATCGCTTGTCTTAAGCTATTTTGATTTTGTCTTTTGACTAGTAGGACGTGCAGTTACAATGTGGTTGGTAGGGAGTGGTGCCTCCAGTTTCTGGCTCTGCCTCTCAGATTTTCTGTGTTATGTCAGGCCAGTTATTTAGGGTGGCTGTCTCCAGCTTCATGTCCTATTTTACATATATCTACTCATTATTCACGTGCTTTAATCTATTTGCGTGAACAACTTCTGTAGCTTTTACAGAGGCAGCAATCACAGAGAGCAGCTCATCCCTTGTAAACAGTGCTGGGACATGGTGCCCATTTCTTTCCATTCCTTGAGTGGATGTTAAGTACGAAAAATTCCAGCTTCACTATGAAGCTATATTTTTGTGATAATAAAAATGAACTTTTGGAAGTCAGGATATGCAAAGAATTCCTTAGCTGTGCCATCGCAGGATACCAATCCATTCTTTTGAGATACAATGATCCCACAAAAGCACTATCTTTTTTCCTGCTGCTTCTGAGGGGTTTCCTGGCTGAGGAGTTTGTTTCTCAATATCTGTCACCAGGACACTTTCAAATCAAGGTGCAAACAATTGGGAAAATATAAATAAATTATTATTTCAGAACTCAAAAATTACAAAACTGGATCTTTCATAAAGTGGACATGATTGATGAATAATTTGTTTCTGAGATACGACCTACAGTTTTTCTTACTAGATATTTTTTTTTACATTATAATTTCTATTATGAATCTTTTAATAAATTATTACATCTGTAAAGTAGGTTTTTAACACAAATGGCACTGTTTTAGTTGCATGTCAGCATTTAACAGTTGTCAATCTGTTCCAGGTTAGTTAATCTGGAAACAACAATAATGTTTTATATCTTGTAGCCAGCACCTGATCAAAGTAACAGCAGTATACAGGACCATTTGCCCAGAGGGAAAGGAAAAAAACCAAAGATTTTATCTCAATATGGATGTTTCAAAAACCATGTCTTTATAGGTTCAGATTGAATTGTTAAAATATATTATCTGTGGAATTTCTGTGGAAGATGTTTTACAAGTAGTGTCAAAAGAAAGGATTGTTATCAGTCTTAACAACAGAAAGCCGGTGCATTTTTTCCACACCACTCCAATTGCCCGTGTCATGTATCCGTGCTTTGCTGTAAATCTCTGGAATCTCTATAACCTGCACCACAATTACCCAAACATCCACCTTGGTAACTGCAAAGTCTTTTGGCTTTTGAAGTCAGATGATAGGATTTCACTTTAAATCATAGATGTGAATGAACAGTATCTCTTGATTTGGGGGCCAGCTGTTTTTAAAGTATTGCCTCTGCTTGTCCTATGAAATATGAACACATCTTCAAAACCACATCTATACTGTTACATAGATTTTTGCCTTTGAGAATAATACTTTGATGAATTTTTGATTGGATTTGGTCAACAAAATTTATAATCTTTTAAAATAAAGTAAAAGACAAACCTGGCAGCCCTTTGACCCAGAATTGGATTAGACAATATAGTGATGAGTGTTGTGTAAGATCCTATGCTGAAAGTGAGAGTACTAGATTTAGGCTGCTGTTTCGTAAGTCCTCTTTTCAATTTTCAGTACCAAATGAGAATTTCATCAGAGTTAACTACCATGGAAGGGGAGGGCGAGAAGAAATTATAGAGAATCTCTGGGCTGGAACATGATTAAGTAGTTGTACAATACAGTAACTGAAACGACAGTGGACATAATTGGTCTTCTCTGTGGGAAATGCCAGTATGGGCAGAGGATGCTGACAGTGAGAAGAAATGGTGCATTTGTACAAAATATAAGCACATATTGTCTAATGAAAATCTTACACAAAGTTTGATCATTTGTAATGTTAAGATTGATTTATGCAGGGTTTAAAAAATAAAATCTATGTTAGGCCAAATGTTGATAGCTTTATTAGAGAGTATTTCACACAAAAGGCAAGTGTAAGGAAAAATTAACAAAAATGTTGTCATCGGGTTTTTTGGACCACTAAAAGCTCTTGTTCTTAATCCCATATTTTAATGATAAAATCCTAATGTTTGCTACAAAGAATATGCAAGGGCAACACTTTATTAAATAATTTTCATTACCCAAGTTGTGAGAAATTCAAACAATAAACAACAATCATATATAATGACAAGTACATTGAATAATTCAAGGGGGAAAATTCTAAGTAGATCTTGAGTTTTGTTAATACCAAAGCATGGCATTTGCAATATATGTTTGCATGGCTTCCAGCCTTTTAAGCTCCTAAGTGCTGAAAGCCTGCCTGATGGGTGATTGTAGCTGTGTGTTGGCAGTAAGAGGAGCCAAGGAGGCACGCTCCATATTTTAGCTAGGAGCATGGAAGTAAGCATCCTATGTTCTGTGTAGTGTGAAGCACAACAGTATCATTTCAGTTAGCAGCTAATTTCAGACTTTAAAAATTCGCACATGTCAAGAGAAGTGATTCAGTAAGACTTTCTTGTATGTATCATTTTTTGGGGGTTTTTTTTGAGTTGTAATGCTGGGCAATAGGTAGAATTTAAGATATCCAGGTAAGAATAGATGTAGCAAAGTGCACTGGAGAAAAGAATGAAATAAAACTGTTGTTGAGAAATTACAATCAAAGTGGTTATTCTGTAAGGGAGAAGTTCACCAATTGATGATACAGTCAGAATGGAGATGCTTTCCAGCAAAGAGAGGTCTGGAACCTGTCCTTAATTTACAAAATAAAAGATGGATTAAAGTCCTACACTATAATAGACTAAATTTTGGTCACTGTAATGAAAGAAGACAGTAAGTATACAAAATATCAATACTGTTTTAAGAAATGGGTGATTTTAAAAATTCATTTTAATAGAATATTCTAGTAAATAGAAACATTTCAAGTGCTCGGTACTCAGTACAAATCACAGTAAAATACAAATACGAGTAAAATATTTAACATTTCATTATAAAATGGTAATATATACTGTAAAAATGCAGGAACATGAGTTATTAATGCATTGATGGAAAGGCATCCAGCTGTAACTGACATTTCTGTACAACAGCAACAAAGAAAGGTGACTAATTCCTTCCCATAAACTAAGGAAAAATGTTTTGAAGTTGGAAAAACAGTTAATAGAGCCATGGCAAGGTAAATTTAAAAACTGGTTCTTTCCACAGCATAACTTTTGAATAGATTTTTATTAAATATTTTTTAAAGCTGCTGCTAGTAGAAAGTGAAATAACTAGTAACTGATACAAAGTGAGATTAGTAAAGTCATGCTATTTTATTCTAACCTAATTGTTTGAAATTCTCAGCTAACTTATATTAGTCTTCTCTTAAACTGAATTGGTTCATTCATTTATTTATTCTAAATTTATTTTTTCCTGTTTAGGAAGGGTTTGTTTTGGGTTTTTTGTTTTTTGGGGGTTTTTTTGTAACAAATATTAAATATTCAGATTCTTGCTTGTTATCATGATATCTATGTGTTTTACTATAAGCTATACCACGTGTAATGTGGAAATTCAGACATAAGTGGGGAGAGGCCAAATTTAAGCAGCGTTCAGTGTAGTGTGAAAATTAGCCAGCGTGTTGGTTATGACAAGGAATGCTTCCTCTAATTTCATCAGTTATTGTGCTCAGACTCACAAGTCACCACAGCTAATCAAAGGAAGACCCATAATGAAACTCCCGTTTCTCTTCTTGGCAAGCACAGGGCAGAGCAACAATCTGGCTGAACAAAACAAGGAAGGAGGATCGGGAGAATAAAAAGCACTAGCAGAGAGAAGGATATAGAATTTTGAACACTAGCGTTTTGAATGTGCTTAGCTACATTGTTTTAAGCACTGTAAGCACTGCTGATACTTTTCCTCTTGTTCATTCAGTTCTTCCTCTAGACATTTTCACAATGATTTGTCGGGATTTGCGGGGATCGGGAGGACTGAGAGATGTCACAGAGACGGTTTATTGCTGAATCAGTCTCATATTTGTTGAAGGGTGAAGCAGGAGGGATGTTGTGGCCAATATCCCAATATCAAAGGCCGCAGCAATAGCGGTGGCAGCTGCAGCAGGTGCAGATGCTGGTGCCCTAGTAGGTTCTCTACTTTTTGTTACAAGACCTTATACACTTTTTTAAGCCAACAAGCAAATGCCACAAAGCTTGTTAGCACATTTGTACCAATCATCACTGTACACGATTTTACCGCAATGCGTATTATCTTGACCAATTATTTTACTGCTATTAAGGCCTGTTGCACAGGCTAATATTGTTACATCTTAACTTTCTAGTAAACTCTACCGTAAGGTTTATTGCTAAACTCAAAATTCTTTACTTTTTTACTTATCAGTATTCTATCTTGCATAAAATGTGTTCTTACTTGCTAGAAATATATTTCTACCTTTATAAAGCATATTTCTTTTAAAACTACAAAATTGCATTCTTGGTTTAAATTGCAAAAACTCACTGTTCTAACTGAGGCAGCCTTTGCCAAGGTTCTGATCGAAACGTATCCATTTCTATCTGTTCAAGCACAATGCTGTTTATGTTCTCTGTCAGCACCTGCAAGTTTTCTGTAGCTCCATTCCCCACAATGATACAGAATATATATTATTTTATCTTTTATTTTCCACCACTTGTAGAAACATAGCTAGGAATATTGTATCTGAATATACAATATATTCTACTGAAAGTTTGTGTTAAAGTAGTGAGAGATTATACATAAAATATTCAAAAGAGTAACTTATTTTATCATTTGGTGAGCAAAGTTACAAAGCCTCTTCTAGAAAAAGTGTAAGATGCGCCAAACTAAGCAATCTCAAACCTGTCAGCTCAGTACTAAATGTTTGGCACAGCTGAATGAGAAAATTGCCTAAAAAGGTTTAAAACCAACTATTTTTAATGCAATATTTCAAAAATTTGACTGTTTTTCCTGAAACGTCTTTTCCTTTCCTTAAGAATTAAATTTAAAAATTAAACCTACTTTCTGCTAGGCCACCTCCTCCGGTTTTGAACATTCAGAGTTAGTGCAGAAGAGAAAGATTTTAAGTCACTTCTGTGTAGTTAAGCAATGGCTAAAATGGTCCTAGAAAATCTTCCACTCCTTTTCTGGTTATTTTGAATTAAATGGGTTAGAATGATGCCACAAGAGCTACTCAAAGAGCCAAGGTTAAGTTAAATCACTTCACTGATACTGGTACACTGTAGAAATTTCTTTTGATGCAAGCCCGACCAGCTGACAACCAGCAGCAGTGAAGAGGTACAGTGGAGCTAAGGACCGGATAATGTCCCCTGCTGGGAAGGAAATGTCTTCTTTGGAAGGTGAGGTTTCTGAAGATACTGTCTGAACTAAGTATTTCTTACTTAAAAATTGAAAAAAATTTCATCTCAGCCATTCTGTCTAGTTTCTGAAAGGACACTTGATGATGAGCAATGGAATTTAAAATAAAAAGAGTTTTCTTTTTCAACTGTAGTCTGTCTGCTGGTCCCAGCACAGTCATATTTTAGTGAGCTGATGCCCACACATCTCCTGTGGTCAATTAAAGTGTAAAACTGAAGAGAAAGTATTGCAAGTATGAGAGAGCATTAAGAGGAATTTGAGGTGGACAAAGCTGTGGAAAAAAGTCCAGAGCTTAAGGAAGGTGGATTTGTGTCTGACATGTGTGAACTGGAGGGGATGTACTTGGGGAGACCTAGTGAATGTCCTCAGGGAAGCTGACTGAGTGATCACTGATTTAGTCTGATGTGCAAACAGAAAAAATAAAGAGAGAAGAGGACTGTTTCAAGTAGAACTGAAACAGAATAATGGAGAGGTTTAAAATGACCAGGGAAAGAGAGTGTGAATCAGTTTGCTAAGGCGAACTTTTTTTTTCCCAAGTCAAAAATGAAAAGTCTTCCTTCAATTTGATTATTTAACTTTGGTTAGCATTTGACTTTCAGATTTGGTTGGGTTTTTTTCCCCTAAGAGTGGCGTTTCAAATTGAAATTTGATATTTATTTTATTTTAACATATTCCAAAGCTAAGCATTTAACAGAAACTGATAGCTGAAACTGAATAGAAAGAGAATAGAGAGATGTTCCATTCATTAGTCTATCATCATACAAATTTATTAGTTGATAAAGATTTGTTGACCAAAGGCTAAAATTTCTTACTACTTACTGTGAGAGCTAATGTTTACCCATCAAGTAAGTTTTTCATTTTTATGGTTTTTTGCTCACAAGTTATAAGAATAAAATAAATTAATATTAAAATTTGCAAAACTATATTCTACAAGTAAGAGACAGCAAACTGTGGGTGAAATATTGTTTCTGTGGTGGTGTTACATGATTTAATTAAACAATTGCCTCATGCACAGAGTGGCCCTCCAATAGAAATGAACCACCAGCTTGTACCAAGTGGGTTTTCCTTAGGATCTTTTCTCCTTAAGTTGAAAAATATTACTGTATGTTTGTGATGGATTGCAAGGCAAAAGGTGATTTCCTGGTTGGGAAACATAACATGTCACCTGAAGAGCACAGCAATCAGTTTGCATCTGCTAAAGGTTTTTATGTGGTTAGGGGTAAGTGTCTCAAGCCCAGTGTTCAGAGTCGGCTCTACTGGGCTAGGTATTTTCTAGAAACATTGACAATGCCGTGCAGCACAGTGCTGTCTGTCTCAGGCCTACTTGTGGGTTTCAAATTAGGCACACAATATTTATATGCTATTGAAACAATTCTAGAGTTTGAATTCTGGGCCCCAGTAGGTTTCTTTTCAATGTAAAATCCTAAAACATCATGTCCACATTAGCACAGAACTGCCTGTGACAGAAATGATAATGTTTGTGTAGAATTATAGAATACCCTGAGTTGGAAGGGACCCACAAGAATCATCAAAGTCCAACTCCTTTTTATTCAGTGCATTATTCTTGTGGCATGTAATAAGGAAGATCAAGCAAAATCTATTGATTGTAGGGGATAAAACTAAATAGTGATTAACTACCTTTCCTCTAAATAAGATTGGCCTCTACAAAAGCTAAGTATTTGATCATTAGAGTATCCTTATATTTAAATGTAGGATACAGAATTACAGTTACGTGGGCAGCCTTGATTATTAATTATCATTGGTTGATCTTTAATGGATATAGCAACCTCATTGCTTTTGGCATATTGCTTCTTATTTTAGGGTGTACTAAGTATATGTGTCAAAATAGCTTGGAATTTACGTGAAAATTAACACATGCAGATGCACTTCCTGAAGTCAAAGTAGTCCTTACACATATAGAAAACAGAAAAATGAGGAGTATTATCAGCAGAGACACGGAACCTATTATCAAATTACCGAAGGAAGTGGTGTGTGAATTTGATTATTGCCAATGTTGTTACTTATTTGTATTGCCATGGCTTCGATGAGCACTCAGACTGTGAGAGCTCTCAGACACGCTGCATTAGACGTAGCATAAATGGAAAAAGACTTTTCCTGCTTCCAGGGAACTTTACTATCTAATCTTTAAACAAAAGCAACAAGGCAGTGCAGCTAATGGCAGCAAAGCAGCACAAGGAGTACTGGTCAGCACAATTGCAAATACTGTCCAAGCTTTTTGAACTTACCCTGGGAAGAAAATCTCTAAGAACAATTTCTCCCAAGTATGAGAGGAATCGTGGGGGGGAAAAAAAGCAGAGAGATGCATTTCAACCTTTAGGAGTTGGCAACAGCCACTGGTATCATATGCCAGGTTGACACGGGTGTTGAGCTCTTGACAGGAAGAAAGCGGTGACTGGCAGGATGGAAAAGGGCAACTGGAGGATCCTTAAAATGAAGATGACTAGCTTAAGTTTGGTACTAGAGAAGAGGCTGCCAGAGGAAGAAAGTGCTATTGCCACAGTACCCAAAATGGCCAAAGTGGAAAGCTGTACAAATACAGCCTTTGCAGCAATACTTGAGAAAGTCATAAGCCAAATAAAACTGAATCAATAGGTGTTTTTATCTATGTTTTTTCGATTTCCATGATAGAATTCTTTCTGACAGACACTACAAGTTTATTACAAGTTCTGAGATTATTTTGAGAACTACTCATTTTATAATGGAAAAATAAAAATGCAGAGCTCTAGTTTTGCCAGCACATGAGCTATAGATTTCTTCTGCTGCTTCTTTATCATTTTCCATTTCTTTCTGACTGGGGTAAGAACAGAAAAGCTGTATTTTTATAATGTGCATATGCAAAGGGTTTCACTAGTTTTCTACAAGTACTGAATATTTAGGAAAGAGGAACTATAGCTGTGTGCTTTAGAAGGCTTCCAAGAAGATTTATGTTTTAAAATGAAGCTACTTAGAACTATTTCCTTTTCCATTTTGCCCTTTTGCAAGTCCTGTTAACAGAATGGTGGTACAGCTTTTCTCTGAATTGGCAAATGTTAGAATTGACATTAGTGCTGAACGGGGATTTAGGTTTTCTAAGATTCAACCCTTTTTTTCTGAATTCGGGGACTTGCTATGATATCGTCAACACATCATAAGTGTTCAGCAGTCTGATGACAATTTTGGCTTTTAAAAGATCCTGCCATTTCATCTTCTATTGAAATGAATGAATGCACTATTGCGGACGTAATCTTGATCCAATATAATTCAGGAGAAGTAATGTAGAATCAGACAAGCTCTGTGCAATTACACTGTCGTGACATCAGCAGCACAAATATTGCACTGCTATGGTAGGAGCTGAGAACTGAAAATACAAAGATAGAGAAAGCAAAAGTGTGTTTTATGTTGTCATCCTCCATTCTACTCCATTTTTCTATATTTAAATTCCAGTAAAAAAGGGAACAGAAAAAACTCATACATCCAGAAGCTGTGGGTGTTTCAACATCACCTCAACTAATATAGGTGATGTTTAATAGACAACTGAAAGAAAATACAAACAGAAGGTGAAAAGCATATGATGGGAGGGACTACAAAAGTTCAAATTTGTATCAGTCTCAAAACTGTATCCACTGTTGGTGGTTCTCTAATGCTGAGGTGAAATACAAAAAAGAGTACAGAGTCCTACTCAAACTTCTCTCTTTCTGCATGTGCATATGGAAGTCATGTTCTTAATATGAGATTAATCATACAGTACCTATCATACAGTCCAAGTTTACATCACTTTAAGTGGCTGAAGTCAGTTCTGTTCTGAACTGCTGTTTGAGGTCAGAATTATATTGTAGACAGTTGTGTAATTATCTCTGAAGACATTTGGAGTTTCCATATTTAGTTTCTAGTGTTTTAAGAACTCTTTATATTCAATTCCATTTGTTTCAGTTTTTAAAACAGACAAGCAAAACAAAACTGTATTGTTAATGTTATGAACTTCTCCTAAGCCATAAAAATAAACACACTTGAACAAAAAAGATTTGGAAATCCAGAATGAGGATAATCTGTATATCCTGAAATAGTGTAAATGTTAAAAAATTGAGTTCTGGTCTAGTGGAGCTGGTACAAGGGCATCAATATTAGCATCTGTGGTAAAGTTTCTGATTTCTCTGTCTGTATTTATCAATGCTTTTCTGTGTCTCTTCCTTGGTTTTGCTAAATGGAACCCTCTCTTGAGAGGATCGGCTTTCTGCCTTACATTTCTTGTAACTTTTTGAAAGGTAAGGCTTATAGGCTGTTATGCAGTTAACATGCCATATTAACAGAACTCTTGGTTATAGCTGTCATAATATCACTGGTCTGGCAACAGAGGGAAGGATTATAACAAGATCTCTGCCTAGTAAACTAGAGTTACCACCCTCTTCCATCTTCATACCTGGTACCTGGACAGGGCTGTGGTTCTAGATCTGACCTACTCTTTATCTGTGCCCTTGCTCCACAAAATTGCAGGTAAGAAGGAGCCATGAAGCCTGGAGGAAGGGGAGCTTACAGCTTGTTTTCTGACTAGCATTCCTCCTCTTCCTAAGTTCCTCCATCATCAGATTGCCCTGCTTTTCATGAACTGAAAGGAGACCCCATAGCTGTTAACAGCCTGTGGGGCTCCACAGGTGGTTATACCAACATATGTAGCATAATACCATATCAATACAGGAAATCAGCATTTTCAGCCCATGCTCTTTTCTTTCCCACAAGAATCTTGGTTTGAATACCTAGGGGCAGAACCCATTTCAACAACAAATAATTTTTAAAAGAAAAAGTCTTTCAATAAGAAGTTACATTCCATTGCCATGGAAATACATAATAAACCCTACAAAAAGGGTTCAAATAGGAAATAATGCTGATGAACACAGATCCAAACCCAAGTGTACTTGCATACGTTAATCCTTAATAATAATACACCATTTACATTGCCATAAGCGAGATGTTCTGAAAATATATGAGAAGTAATTATGTAAGAAAAGAAACCCACAGTTATTTTCTCTGGTTAGCTGATACTGTTGAAAAAGGACACAAGCTTTCAGATACAGAGTTCCTTCATCAGAATCCTTTATAAGATATGTTAGGAAAGTGTTTCCATTATAAAGTAAGATAACACTTGGCAGGGAAAATGAATATATATGTTTATATTTTTAAATTTTATAAAGAAACGCTGAAACATCCAAAGTCTCTGTGAAATCAAGGGGGGAAAAAAGAACTCTATCGTGAAGCTGGAAAGATCCAGAAAGTTGTGAACTAAACTGGTTTTTTTAATAGTATAAAGTTCCATAGGGTCTGTGTGTACACAGAGGGGTTGTAGCCCCATGGTAAATGTGTGATGTGCCTGTGTAAGGCTCAATAATCCAGCTCTTCTGAGGCAACTCCTGTGATTCCAAACCTCTGAGCCACTTCAAAGAACTCCTGTGTTAGAAAGTATCAAAGACATGCTGAGAAAAAAAAAATCATCCTCTGAATAGAGGACAGTACCTGTCCAGTGGTCCTAAAGAAAAGTAACTGGCATTGTATGGAGTAGGCAATATTTAGGCCACAACAAGTACTCAGTTTAGCATTTGCACTCCCATGACAGACCAAGGCCTTCATACTATTAGAAAAAGAAAGGGAGAATTCCCTCTGTCAGATAAAAATCAGTGCTTATTTCTGGTGTTATTTCTGGTTTCAGCATCCACACTGCTATTCAGGAAACAAGAAAATCTCTTCCCAACAACCTAGAAAACACGAGACTTCAACACAAAAGTATGTTTACTCTTTCAAACAAGTATTAGCAAAACAATAACAAATTTTTTTAAAAACCCACATTATTTTTAGGTTTGAGGGGTTTTGTATTGTGGAAGAGATATGCATGAGCCCTTTACAAGTAGAAGAATACCAAGAATAGTTTAACAAGCAGAGCACATGTTATAGTCCAAATACAATAGATGTTGTAACAGCACTCACTTGGAGCGATCTGCCCACCTCCGTCATGACTTTAATGTTTTGTGTATATCAATAAAAGCAATGAGCCACAGTATTGTGTGCTTTCCTTTCTGGAAGACAAGGCACCAGCATGAGTTTTTAATATACGTACGTGTTTTTTATAAACAACACATACATTAGTGAAGATATTTCAGGACCTTGTGGTGCAGCCTTTTTGAGCTAGGGCAAAATTATTAGACTTCGAATTTCCATTTGTAGGAAAGGTCTGTAAACACCTTCAGCTACTATTTATTTTCAGGCTGCTACAATTATGCCATATATGATTTGATTATTAGGGTTAGCAGGACCATGGCTAATGGAATCAGTATCATGGCTAAAGCAAGCTTTGTGAATTCTCCCTGCCAGTTTTCTGCATAACTACACTTGTGTCACTCACACGGCACAGGGGTACTCTAACAATTAATTGTAAACCAGAGGGAAACTTTTAATGGACCTCTTCTTGAGATCTCCTGTTAAAGAAAGAAAAGTTCCCATGAGTGAAGTATAAGTTAGCTTTTCCAGGGGGAAAAAAAGGAATGAATTACATTTCTCTTCTTGTCCTTTAAATGAATAGCATAGTTTGGGTGAAATTATCAGGCAATTGCATGCCTTTTATGCAGATAATGCTATTTGATGAAAGCGGTGTTTTGATCTGCTGAGGATAATACAGATCCAGGGTTGGATTCATTGGTAAGAGTAAAGCTGTCTTCTGTGATAACTTCATCTCAGCATGAGGTCAGACAGGGAAAACTGGGATGGGGGATTAAAAAATGACACAGTCGGAGCAGTATTCAGTTCCCTGCTGTGCTCCTGGCTGCACGCTATAGCTTATGTTTCTGATCTGTTATGGTATTGTCTGCTTTTCTCTCCCAGAGCAGAAAGAGATTGCTTAAAACTTTTCTTTTTTCAGCTAGAGGGATTAGTTCAGTGCAGCTTTTTTAATTAAAGAAACTGTATCTTTTTCAATGTAATTTAAGGCTGTACAAGAAGGCCATCAGCATTCATAACTTAGCACTATTACCTGTGACAGAGCCTAGGCATTCATTTTACATTCAGAAGAAGAGATCACTATTAAGATTTTTGAGGGTTAAAATTTAAGAATTGGCCCTACGATTGAAAGAATCACAGTTAACCATTGTCTACTAAGAGTTTTCTGTGAAGGAACTTCAGACTGCTTTGCTGTTAGTTTATCTGGGCTTTCTTAATTAAATCTCTGTGACATCAGATTGGTGGTTAAAAATATTCTGATGTGTGGAAATAGATCTGAGTGTATTTTTTTCACAAAAAAATGAATGCAAAAATACCCTCAAATATTAAAATGGCATAGACGGCAAATGACTCTGTAACATCAGCTACGTCTCTTTCAGAACAATATTTCCAGTCAACAGAGTTTCTAAATATGTAACTAGTACCTTAATCAATTAGCAATAATATGCAAATAACTGGCACATGTTCATGATACATAAAATGGTGTGTACGTATGTCTGTAGCTGTAGATGTGTGTTTGTGCATATATGTGTGTGTATGTATGTCTGTATTCATATAGACACAGATTCACATGTAGCTAGATATACATACAAACAGTTACATATATTTTTCAGCTCAGAGAGTTGAATTTACAGCACAATTTAAACAAGGTTAATAGCTAAAACCTTCAAATGTTTCAAATAAGGCCCATATGGTGATCACTTTACAAAGCATACAAGGACTGTGCTTAGGTTGCAACATACACATTTCCAGCTAAATTCCATGCCAGATCAATTAGAAACAGTTCTCCTGAGCAGACAGGAACAAACACAGATTGTTACCACTCTACTGCCTGAACTCTTGTCTTCCAGGAATGAAAGCAGTCATCTTGAATACAACATATTTTGCTACTAACAGCCTAAGATTTTTTTTTAAACCAGTAGTATTTTAATAAAATCTCTGTTTAGGCACATCAGAGCAATTAACATCCAAATTATCACAATAAAATAGCAGATTGCTATTAGAGCTTTTGGTTAGAGAGGTTTTTTTCCCAGACTGCATTTGTTAGTGATGTCTTCTGCTAGAAGGAGTACATGGCACAGGAAAAGAAAAAAAGGAAAGAACCAGACAACTGAAAACCACTTTTGGTTGCTTTTTACCTCGTGCAGTGTGCTTATCTTTAATTTAAATCATCTTTTCTGTACTTTTCCTAAATTTGAACAATATTCTGGTGGAATTTCTTACTATTTTTTTAAATACGTCTTTCAGCTAGAGAGCTATAAAGGAAAACAAAAATGTTAATTATGACAAGGAAGCTTAGTTAAAACAAGGCCTCTTTCTTCTTGTAAAAATCATAAATTCTGAGTAAATGTGACTTAATTATGTAAACTTCTGTATGTACATATAAGATCTGTATACTGACTTCTGAATTGCTATAAATATTCTGCATTCCTCCTGTTAAAGGAAAATATGGATAGTTATCCCCAGCTATAGTTGCTGGGAAAGTGTTATACCAGCAAAACAAATCTTATATTTTTCATGGTCTTGTGTACTAACTCACACAGTGATGGCGGTAACGGCGCTTTGTGATGGCTCCTACTTATGAATACAAAGTGATTAAAATGATTATGTGCTATGTGTTTGGGTTTAAGGCCATAAGTTTAGCTCAGGCAGTAGTTCCTAATGCAGTGTTAACACAATATGAAAGGCATTTTTGTATTCCAAATCGTATGCAAACTCCTTCAGGTTCTTTCCTAAGGACCCAATGAAGAGGGTCAGCAGTTTTGTGCAGCTGAAGTGCATCATTTTCACCAGAGGTCAGCTTCCCATATAGCTTTGTTTTATGCAGTGGAACACAAACTAATGTAGTGGAAAAGCATGACCCCCATTTAAAGGTTGATTTGTATGATAATCAGTACATTTAGTGGCTTCAAAATGAACGTGTGTAAGGCCCTATCTTGCTTTAATTAAGGTAATTAAGACATATTTCCCTCTGTAGACAGCTATTTAATTTTATGGCTTTGTCAGTGATCAGATTAGAATATTTGTTTTACAATTTTACCACAACTTGATACTCGGGGAAAAAAGAGCCTCTCGATCCGCTGCTGGCGGTGAGACGGGAGAGACAGCGCAGCCCTTCCCGCGGAGAGAGCGAGCCCAGAGCAGCTCCGCGTGTCCGCAGCCGCTCCAGTCCGTCACTCCGCGCCCCCGCACACTGGGGCTCCCCCCTGACGCCGGGGCGGCGCGGGCGGCCCCTTCTTCCCAAAGTTTCCCCGTTCCCACAGAGGAGCGGTGCGGTTCTCTCCGGGGCTTAGGGAAGAACGTGGTCACGACCGGCTCGTCACCTTCTGACCCGGCCCCGCCGCGGTCCGCGCTCGGCACAGCGCGGGGGCCGCGCGGGCTCCGCCGTCCCGCCCGGGCTCCGCCGTCCCGCCCGGGCCGCCGGGGAGGGAAGAGAGGCGGCTCCGCCGACAGGTCGAAAGCGGCCGCTCGAGCGGCTGCGAACTCGGTCCCTTCGCGGGGCTTGCACAGGAGCAAGAGCCGCGGAGCTGACCGCGCGGACAACTAATGGGGATAGTTGTTGCCATGTTATGACCAAACAGTAAGACTGAGTTGAAGGGAAGATATTTTTTTCTTTTTTT